>JBCFYV010003353.1:0-29735 GCA_039000515.1 Timema cristinae
TTTACTGCGGTAAATTTGCTATTACTAATTAATATATTAATTAGCCATTTATGAAGTAGAGTAGTTGCGGATATCCCGAATGGGATACAACACCATTAAAATAATAAACGTGTTTAGAAAGCAAACATACAGTATATAATTTATTAATTCATAAAAGAAAGAAATTTAAAAATTGTGTTGTTTTTTTTCATAATGTTATTCAACTTTGTGTGTTTGTTTTTAATCCTCCCACTACTCTGTTGGGTTGGTCAACCAGATCAAAATACAGTATTCAACTGGCGTGTATGATTACATCAATTACATTCGAGTAGAAGCAAAATATATAATTACGAGCAATCAGATTATAAAAACCTGGATAGTTCTTTCCCCCTTAATTAAAGAGAAAGCGTTCCAAAGTACACGTTTCGGAAACCGTAATATTAAACAAAGACCACCGTCTATAGTCATTTAAATATTTGTCAGATTCGGGTAGTAAATGAAAAGTCAATTTCCTTAATGGACAAAAGAAAGGGTTTGAATAAAGATTAGCATATCCTATCCTCTCCTTGCTGGCTATTGTGTGCGTTGTTAGTGGGAGGTAGAATGTATAATTAAAACGAGTACATCAGCCCCATTTCACCTACGGAGTAGGTAGTATGCATATCAAAGCTCTGTTCACTCATTATCATCATCAACAACATCATCATCATCATCACCCGACGATCAGGGATCCTTTAGATCAGACCTGGGGGTCGTGAAGTACTTTCAGGAGGGGCGTGGAGAAATTTGGAAATAACGTTAAAAATCAAATAAAAATTGAAGATTTTTTATTTAAATCAAATTTCCAAAGTAATTAAAATAATTATTTATTGCGGTATTGGTAGCACTACCTAAGAGTTGTAATAAATTTGGAGACCAGCAAAAAGTATGCTTGCGCGTACTTATTTTAGAGCTTGCAAGCCTCGGATTCACCCCCCTAATAATACTCTACACCCTCCCCCTAAGATAGAGGTTACCATTTAGAGCAAAATAGCCCTTACACCAGAAAAAATATATGCTGGAACCCTCATAGTTTTTTTTACACTTATATTATGAACATTCAATAACGACAGTTAGCTTTCACGAGTATAAAAGTATGCAACAAACGGAAAATCTCACATGTACTGGCTGCATCTTTGGCAAGTCCTTTAATGAAATTAAAAAAAAAAATGGCAACTCTAATTACTTATACTATTTTAAAGTGTGAAAAACAAATAAAGAATATTCTAAAATTGCCTCGCGGAACTTGAGATAACTGGAGGGGCCCAGTTTGAAAATCTATTCTGTCATGAGCTACCATTGCGGCCACGTGCAACACCATCAAATTTTCAACTCAGACTCTCATAAAAACAAGACAGCTTTGTACATTTGAAGTGGAAAGCAATTTGCAGTGTGTTTTGTCAAACATCAAACCCAATATTAATGAGCTGATAAAAACAAAACTATCACGATAATCTTCAGTAATTTTTTTTACCACTATCCTGCCAGTGTTACATTGATTTTTGTATAAAATAAAGAAGTGATTAGAAAGCATTTTTTTATTAAGTATCCCAAAAAATAGTGGGGAGGTGGGGTAGTGGGAATTTGGTATTCTACCGAGGGGGGTCATCAACTTTAAAAAGGACGGTGAGATCGGGGTTCGAATCTCAGTCGGGTGAACGGGGGTGGTTTTTCCTAAATGGTTTTCCACTCTCCCTCCATGCAAATGCGGGTTCACTTCCTTTAATTAAACCTTCCCAATTCCTAATCCATTAGCGTAATTAGTACTTAAGCGTATAACCCGAACGGGTAGTAAGACGCGGTGCTAAATAATAATAATAAAAACTTTAAAAAGGTTGGGACCCACTGCTTTGGCTCATGCGCTGACCTCACCAACTTATCCTCCCTTGCACCCCCTCCTTCCATGTGTTCAATTCCACCCTCAGCTTCTTCATATCCTTCCTCAGTCTGTCCCACCATGTGGTTCTTGGTCGACCCGGAGATCTCCTGCCATATATAAGAAAATATGCTGAACCCGCTCAAGTTACTTTAGTCCAGTCAGGTTATTTCAAGGACTGCCATCTTTTCCCGCCTGGACTCACTTTTTTTGTGCAATATGGATTTCTACCGATCCGAGATATCTGCATATTTACACCAATTAAATTAGGGAATAGAAGTTAGCTTTTAGAGGAATTGTACCAACATTTAAGGAATGTAAAAGTGGGGAAACCATTAAGAGGAAAAAATACTCAGCACATACGATAGAGTTTGAACCCCAAATTCGCCGTCACAGGGAAATCAGACCAGACGAGATTGACGCCTTTGTCCGCATGCTTATCGATGTGAGTGTGCCTGCATAGGACAATTTCGAAACATTGGATGAAGCCATTTGATGGTAATTTTTTGTGTTCATTTAAAGACGGTGTACGTGTGTGTAAATGATGTAATTATTTTTATCACTTTGTCTGTAATATTTGAAGGATCGTGACTAAAGTTAAGTTTATTTTTCCGAAACATAAAAGAAAATTTCATTAGATTTTGAAAGTTTCACATATTATTATTAAGATATTCGTAAATTACAGTGTCGCCAAGAGGTCACATTATTCGCAAGACGATTAAGGGGAAATTTATGCCCAAATCGTTAAACATATAAACATATTCAATTAATAATATTGAAAAACTTCAAAATTTTTTGTGACTGCAACTATTTTGGCTAAGGATCATCTATGACATATTATTGTATTAATATTTTTAAGGGTAATGATACTATGCGTCAAAGATGACAGTTACAGATCTCATTACTTGACTTATGAATATATTAAAGTAGATTTTGTAAATTGTTTAAATGTCAGATACTATTCTTCGTACCATCCTCAACGACTGCAAATATAGTTGGCTGTGAAATTATAATAGGTTAGCAAAACGTTGGCTTATAATAGATTTCTAGCTCATTGTGTAACTCCGTGTGAGTAGTGTTTGTACTGATGATTCATGAACTGCTCGCAAGGTTTTAATCTATGCTATTATTAGGAACATGTTATTTTACAAGCACAGACTATTCCCAGAGTATTTTAGCCAGGGTAAATACATAGTTTGTATTATTAAATACACTGACTTATACAGGCTCTACACATAATATTTTCAAATTTTCTCAGATTTTACAGTTTTTATGTTTAAAAATAAAAAATAAGCTGCTACTAAACAAGAACATTTGAAATAGTTATTTTTTTTCAGTGTCAATATCAAATGCATTTTTGTGACTTTAAAACTGATGTAAAAAACACACTGTACAACCATATTATGTTAGAATGCATAGCAAGGCAATGAAATTTGTTAATAGAAAATAAACAAAATATCTAACTTTTATTTTTGTGTTTAGTTGGGGAATCAGATTTTTTAGCTAAATATTTAAATTATCAGATTTTTTCATATTTAATCAAACGCCTTGAATATTTCAGTATTGATAAAGTAGGTATACAAAAACAAATAATACCTTAAGTGTATCAGCATTTGCCCTCAAGAGTCAATGCCAGGCCTCCACCGTGGTTCGGATTCCACGTTAAACTGTAGGTCCTTCATTTCATCTCACAATCACCCTACCATTACACATTAGCGTAAGTGCGTACAACCCGAACGGGTAGTAAGACGCGGTGCTAATTATAATAATAATTATAATAAGAGTCAATGTATAAGAAGCTCTCCGACTAAGCGCCATGATGATTAGATTACGCAAGAAGACCTTATGTGACATAATTAATACGATTTGCATCTTTCCCCCTCCCAATCTTCCGCCACATAAATGTCAGCCCCCCACCCCTGCCCCTCCTATTCGCCACTAGCAAACATCTCCTCGGCTGTAGACCCTCATCACTAAACTTGTCAGTACTTGTCATCATTAGTGGCAAAAGCCTTATCTTTTTCTATTTCCTGAGAAGATTGGAATGCAGTGAAACCGTTTTAATAATCATCTTATGTCATTATTTATTAAACTCGAGGTATTCCAAAGAAAAATATATTAAAAAAAGAAGATCAAATCGACAGAAAAAATTTAGTATAACCATATTAGTTCTGATCCAACAATTTCAACATCCTCCATCACTCATATTGTCACTAAACATAAAGTATTTTTAAAAAAATCCAGAGGTTTATGGCAAATCTTCAGACGACGCGACGGTTGTTGATAGTATTCCTTATCAATTTCAAAACATTTAGTGGAGTGGAATTACACTAGGACGATAGTGAATACACTTTCTTTCAACCTTCTCATCGGTTGTTTACCCAATATCTTGAACCCCAACGTTAAATTACTGATCCCTCATCTTCACTCCTCCTTATTGATTAAGATGTTAAGGTTTGTCCATTCCCATTTCAGTCAAATGCTGTTAAACTCCACCTGCCTAAAACACCTTAACCTACAGCTCTCCGGTCATGTAAAAGAACAACAAAGCCCATAACGGTTAAATCCTTCCCTAACCCCGTCATCTCCCATACAACCTTCAGCCACCAGCATTCTTCCCAAACACTCTAAACACCAAACCGATAAAGTTAAATTATCATCTATAGCTCAAAACCCCTTTCCCCTACAATCGAACCTCAGCCCCTTCTTTCCTCGGAAGATAGAAAGAGATAAGGTTTTTGCCACTACCGCATTCCAATAACCACTAATGACAAGTCGCGTGCTTGGTTTGAAAAGGTCCTAACTGCATAAACCATACTTTTGAGAAAAACGAGTTTAAAGTTTCAATTTACTATAACTTTTTTATTTATGAATATTTTTCAAAATAGTTTTTTAGGCCCTTTTATAGGTCTAATTAAAGCTTTTTCTACTATTATTCTTTTAAAAATTTAATTTTTATTGATTGGATCTGAGGTAGGGGAAAATGCAGTTAGAACCTTGTAACTATGATTTTGACTCTTCGGTAAAGTTACAAGGTTCTAACTACACATACAACTAAGTCAAACTATTTTTTATAAGTAATCAAATAAGTATTCTCAATTAGAACTATTAATTATATTTCAATTTTATACAAAATAAGATAGGCATTAAAACTCAATGTAATTGTTGTAAAATTGTTATAAAATAACATCAAAATGGTATACAATCTCAGGCAAAATTTAGTTAATCTATAATAAACTTCAATATTCTTCCTAAGAACTTTTGGTTTGATGTTTAAAACACTTACAAGTCCTCTAGGCTTGCTCACAACACTCCTACCCAAAGTCTGATTACATTTGATATTAGCAATTTTCATTTTTTTTATACTTCTTGGCTCCGTTTGTATTTAATTTCATGGTATGATTTGGTTAACTTTATCATTGATACCTGGGAGAATGGAACAGTCTTGTAATGTAATAGCTTTGGAGTTCCTGAGAAGTCCTAGAAATCATCGGGTCTCATTTGTATTACTCGATAAGGGTTGCGGCGGTTCACCTGCTTCAATATCCTTATCAGGCCCAGTGGAGAGTAGAAATCAGTGTGGTTCATGGCTTTTTCAATACTACTATGTGCATTATCCACCTCTTGGATAGTGTGGCTTGGCAAAGAATACTTGATAGTGACAGAAGATATATTTGAACTGTCACGCAGGAAATTTAGGATTGCATTAGACATAGTCGAATTTCGATTTTGGGGTACACATGAGTCAGCCCATGTAATTAAGACATTGATATCATTTTATTCAATTAAAACATCCGAAATTCTGTGGCGTGCGCATTGGGTGGCGGGCTCTGCAAACTGGAGCGCCTGAGTCGGGGTCGGCTCAGAGTGGGCTGACACGACGTGAGAGGTCATGATTAACTGGCCTGACTTGAAAGAGTCAACACCTCTCTGCGAATGGCTAGTCTAGATTGGGAGTTGTTGACCAATGCGCACGCTCACGAGTCGAAGGAAGCCTCTTTTGTGTTGTATATTCTATAAATAAATTATACAAGTATCTTTCCATCCACGGATTGATTATTACTTCTAATTAAGATCCTCAGACAAACGGACCCGAGCATAGCACAATGGTAGCAGACAACAAAGAAAGAACGCGTGATAATTTGAAAAACCATCAGTCAAATCCAAGTATACACCAGCATGCAAGACGTCAACAATTCCGTCCCAGAAGTGGAAAGTGACCCATTAGATGACGACTCGACAATCCGGAGGGCAGCGCGAGGCAATATCGCTATCACCAGCCGGATCAACACGTTACAGACCAGAACCACGGAGCAGATTGGAGCACGTTAGGTGTTCACCATATCCAGCCCAGGGGCCATCAGATGAAGGGGCCAAGCGGCCATTCAACAAGCATCCCTGCTCGGAAAACAACGGGAAGGTCTGCGGTTCGCCACGGACAAGCGACCCCGAGAATGGATCAACAACAAGCACGACCTACAGGATCTACCAGTCAACAACACCACTAACAGCTAAGTACAGTCATCAAGTTCCAGCAACCCATTCTCCAAATGTTTAATCCAGTGTGTGCACATTCGACGGGAGGGGTGGTAGATGGGCTACACCCATCTCAATCAGGGTTCGCCAATAATAAATATAAAGAGTGATTTCTCCTTTTTTTAAGGTCAGATGAGTTTAATGGGAATCAAAATGAGTAAACTATAGGTTCTAGGGGCCAGTTGGACTAAACTACCTCTTTGAAATAAAACTGCTGAGCGTTGGTCTAATAGGTAAGAAACGTCTTAAAAACAATTGATTTGGTGACGTAGGAAAAAAAATGTTATACATATGAGTCAAGTCCCTTCTAACATTCACACGACTAAACACCAAGGTTTAGCCTTACTATAAACAATTTATGAGGTACTATTTACTCTTAGAAAAAGGCTTAGCGCTATAGGGTTGAAGCCACTAGGTATTAATACAGACTAAAAGGAAAACAAGATCTAACGAAAGGTGTACGTTTCGTTTGAAGCTGTTGCTGGGGTCAGGGGGTCAATTGTCTAGCTAGCGCAACACGTTAACATTGAGAACCTATTATTTAGGACACCACCTAGGCCAAATAGAGCAAGAGCCGTCGTAAGGTTTAAAGGGAAAAAGAGGGTAAGGGTCGAACATCGTAGAGTGAATAGGGGACGCGTAGATGAGAAGAATCCGAACCAGGGAAATTATCGCAAAAACCCATAGGAATAGTAGACTAGACTCTTGCCCAATAGTTAATTCTACTCGCGTCATCATGGATTTGGATCCAAACAGGTTGTTGAAAGATGAACTACAATACGAGATCATAATTCGTGGAGAAACCCCGTTAGATACGGTGGATGGGTTACGCAGCCAACTCCTCCTACTATTAGACAGGGAAAGAGATTTAAACGCCTCGATAGTAAAAACAGCCTTAATTCCTCCGCTATCAGACGAAGTTCCCATAGTAGAACGGAGGTTACATACCCTAAAGAAAGACCTAACTGACAAGACAGAGCTTACCCCAAGTCAAATAAAAAAATTTGAAACTACCTTGTTACATCTTTCGTCGAGACTAGAAAGGGCAACCATAGACGATACTAAGTTAATAGAAGGAAAAGAGACGGGTTTAAAATCATGCGAAAAACTCAAAGCAAAGGTAAAGTCACTTAGGGGGCACCAAAAGGAGCCCACGCGTTCTAGTAACGAAGAGGAGCTATCCAGCCGTCTGGCGGAGGGCTCGGGGGTGTCAAGAAATCCTACGACTGAAATCAAAAAAACCCTGAATAACAAATCACCTATAACTGATCCCATCCAAATGGAATCGCATGATGTTGTTAAATCCAGACTTTTTACGGTCTTGAGTATAGTGAGAAAATGAGGAGTACGTTTTGGGGAGGAGTCAGACCCAATGGATTGTTTAGAAAGGGTACACGAACTTAAAGCCACTTACCATTTAACCGATAAGGAGTTATTACAAGCGCTTCCCGAATTATTTCAAGGAAGTAGGTTACGGTGGTTAAGAAACAATCAACATAACTGGCGCGATTGGGAGCAATTTCAAAAATTATTCAAAGTTAATTTTTTTAAGACTAACTACCAAGAGTTAATAGAAGAGGAGATTCCGGGAAGGATGCAAAAACCCACGGAATCCGTACAGGAGTATGTAACTGAATTGCAAACTCTAATTAGAAGGCACGGGGGGTTCACGCAGGAACAGGAGCTGAACCGTATTTTTCGCAACCTAAGGCCCGATATTAAAATAAGTTTAACTAGAACCCAGATACAGTCCGTCCCTCAGTTAGTGAAAGAGGCCGCAAGTTTCGAATTGAGCCAACAAGAAATAAAAAATTACAATAGACACTTTAGCGAAGAATATAAACTTAGAAGGAACCCCAGTGTTGGCGGACGGCGTAACCAGGAAAACCGGCAAAACCAAGAGGAGCTCGCGTTTGCACGAAGGGTCGAGAGGGAAACATTACCATACAACCCAACAGTCAAGGGCGATAGAGAAGGTAATATCTCCTCCCTAAAAACTCGAAAATGCTTCAATTGTTTTTCGACGACGCATTTGGTCCGTGACTGCCCTAATAGAAACCCAAGGGGTAAGGAGCAAGGAAAAAGGAATTTTTTTTAAGTAGGCGTGGTCCGAACAACCGATCCACGCCGCTGAATCCACTCGTGAATCACAACCACGAGGGCGCGCTAAAGGGAGTGAATTTAATATTGGCAAAATAAATACAATCGCTCTTTTGGACACGGGCTCAGTTAGCAATATCATGTCTATAGAGTTCTATGAAAGTCTAGAAAAAAACAAACTAAAAGGGCTTACACCATGTGACGTACAATGCGTCTTTGCGGACACTAGAACCTTAAAAGTTAAACAAAGGGCAAGGATAAATATCAAAATAGGCAGGGGGCGTGGCCTATTTGGTTTCTGATTGTGGAATCCTCGGTGACACCGGTTATATTAGGACACGGATTCATGCGTGACACAGGGATGAAAATTGATTTCGCTAATCATAAGGTGTGTTTTGAATTCGATAACCAGCTAGAGTTTAAATTAGAGCCCTTACCTGAACGGAGGGAGGTAACGGTAGCGGTGGAGACGAAATCCACGGGACGCTTTAACAAGGTGCTGAGTGAATATACGGACGTAATAAGTGAAAAAATAGGAAGGACCCATGTGCTCACCTTAGACATCGAACTCCTCGACGATTGCCCAGTACGATCTAAACCGTACCACTATGCGCCACCCAAATTGCAAGTACTTAGGCACCACATCCAAGACCTAATAAAAAAGGAAATTATCAGACCCTCGAAAAGTCCGTATGCGTACCCAGTCTTTCTCGTAACGAAGGAAAACAAGGAAAATAGGATGGTCATCGACTATAGGAAATTGAACGCCAAGCTTAAGTTTGAAGCGACGCCCTTACCAACTATCGAAATGGCCTTTCAATACTTGGGCGAGGCCAAGATATATACGGTGTTGGATCTTAATAGAGCCTACTACCAACTTCCCCTGTCAGAGGCGTCTAAACCGTACACAGCGTTCGTCACGCCCGGGGGGCTATTTGAATTCAATTTTCTCCCATTCGGAATGTGCAATGGGGCACAATCTCTCAGCCGACTGATGAACACCATATTTGGGGACATACAATTTGAGTACGTATTTACGTATCTGGACGACCTTGTAATTTATTCTGCAAACGACCAAGAACACGAAAAACATCTGAGAGAAGTGTTCAGAAGATTAAGGGAAGCAGGCCTAACCATCAATCCAAAGAAGTTAAGGGTGGCCGTGACGCAGATTGAGTACCTGGGCCACATAATTTCTTGTAAAGGAGTAGCTGTCAACCCGGAACGCACGCGAGTGGTGCGAGACTTTCCCACCCCCAACAATACGAGGAAACTCGCCAGGTTTTTGGGCATGATCAATTTCTATGGGAGGTTCATGCCCAATCTGGCGTCGATCGCCTCTCCTCTCTACCAGATAAAGAAAAATAAGGGAACATTTCAGTGGAACTCGCAAGCCGAAGAAGCGTTCCAAGAGTTAAAAGGCCTACTTTCGCGACCACCTATATTAAAAATGGCGGTCTTCCGGGAACCGTTTATTCTTCAAACTGACGCGTCGTCGTCGGGATTAGGGGCGGTTTTGTGTCAACGCAGCAAAGAGGGGTTGCAACCCGTAGCCTACGCCAGCCGGACGCTGCACCAACCCGAGAAAAATTATCCCACCTTCAAACTGGAAGCGTTGGGTATCATTTTTGGAGTGAACAAGTTCCGACAGTATTTAGAGCACAGGGAGTTCGAACTTCAAACTGATAACTCCGCCTTGTCTTGGTTATTGAATCATCCCAGACAAATAGGAAAAATAGCTCGGTGGATTGCTCAACTACAAGTTTTAAGGTACTCGCTGACCCACATCCCTGGAAAAGAAAATGTGGTGGCGGACACTCTTTCAAGGATGTTTGAAGAACAGGGAAGAGAACCCGGACCTACGCAGACGCCCGGTGAACGTAAAACAAGTCGAGCTTACACCCGCGCAGAAGGAACGAGGAAAACAGGGGGGGGGGGAGGAACCCCCAACGGAGGAATCGTTAGTGGTAGGAGTATTAGCAGGGTTGCCAGAACTGTTCATCTCATCAACACTACCCAACAAGCCGACCCTAAACTACGACAAATTATAACCAGTCTCGGCCAAGGTGAGGCTAGACAAGACTACAAAATCAAAGACGATATATTGTTACATAAACCATCGAGAACGACCGGCTGGAAAGTGTGCGTGTCCGATTCCTACGCCCGGGTACTCTTCGAGTATTTCCACGTGTCTCCGGCGGGCGCCCACTTAGGGGTGGCTAAAACGGTGACCAAGGTAAAGAGGCAATTTTTTTGGTCCAAGATGGAACAGGACATACGAGACAGAGTCCGAGCATGTGAGGTCTGTTCGCGATCTAAACCTGCCCTAAATCGTAGGTACGGATTCTTATCCTCGTATGTGGCACAATTTCCTATGCAGAGGTTATATGTAGACCTGTTCGGTCCCTTGCCAAGATCCAGTGAGGGTAATGTTATTTTACTGACTGTATTAGACGCCTTTTCAAAGTTCGTCTGGCTTATCACGTTGAGGCCCCCACGTCCGCTTCAATAGTCAAAGCCCTGAATAGGGAAGTTTTCAAGAACTTTGGTTTTCCGTGTTCCATCGTGTCAGACAATGGAAGCCAGTTCACCTCTCGTTTATTCAAAGATATGTGCTTTTCCAGTGGTATTAGACACTTCACCACTAGCCCATTTTATCCGAATCCGAACCATGTCGAACGTTTTCATAAGAACCTTAAAGCAGCTCTAATAGCTTATCACCATCAATTTCATAGAAAATGGGACACCACGTTACTTTGGTTACAATTGGCGTTCAACTCTGCAAACCACACCAGTCACAAAGCTACTATCGCTGAATTGTTATTAGGTTATGAACAGCTGTCACCTATTAATCTGCGCTGGGAGTTATATCCAGGGTTTTTAGAGGAAGAACCCCCCCAAAAAATGGTGGAAAAATGGGAAGTGGCGTTTAACGAACTGAAGAAGTCGCGAGACCTAGTCGCCCGAAGGTACAACGCCCAAAGAGCACCCGTACCCTATAAAGTAGGGGACAAAGTAAGGTACGAGCTCCACACGTTGAGCAAGGCAGCAGAAGGAGTGGCGGCCAAGTTAACCTACAAATGGTCGGAACAAATGGTAATCAGTCAATTCTTAACACCCGTGACTGTACTACTGGTGGACCCCCTCACCAAATTACCCTGTCGCAGAGCCCACGTGTCACAGCTTAAACCCTGTGAGTAGGCTTCTCCTCTTCTCATGCCCCCCCTCCCCCCATCCTTCCTTTCGGAGGGATGGCTTCTTTGACGTGTAGGGCGGGTAGCCCCTTGTTTTTCCGGGTGGAATACCCTTCTCCAAAAAGGGAGGTTAAGACTCTAGTTGGCCTGGGCTCTGTCCTTTAGGAGAGAGGGGGGTGTTAGTATCCCCCGCGGTTGCTACGTAAAAACAGGTAACATAAAGTGAATTTGTTTCCCTGAAAACAGGTAACATAAAGTGAATTTGTTTCCGTGAAAACGGGTAACATAAAGTGAATTTGTTTCCGTAAAAACAGGTAACATAAAGTGAATTTGTTTCCCTGAAAACAGGTAACATAAAGTGAATTTATTTCCGTGAAAACGGGTAACATAAAGTGAATTTGTTTCCGTAAAAATAGGTAACATAAAGTGAATTTGTTTCCGTAAAAACAGGTAACATAAAAGTGAATTTGTTTCCGTGAAAACGGGCAACATAAAGTGAATTTGTTTCCGTAAAAACAGGTAACAAAGTGAATTTGTTTCTTTAAAAAGAAGTAACATAAAATTGAATCTGTTCCTGGAAACAAAGGTAATATAAAAGTGAATTTTTGTCTGTAAACAGAGGTAACATAGAAGTGAATTTGTGTCTGAAAACAGAGGTAACATAAAAGTGAATTTGCGTCAGTAAGCAAAGGTAATGAACAATTAGGGATAGCAACCCAATCTATTCTACAAATGTAAAGCTATATTCGATATATCCTTACGATGACCGGCCGGTCTAGGTGAACAAGGTATTTAGGATGTAAACAATGTATTTAGGATGTAAACAATGTATTTAGGAGGCGAACAACGTATTTAGGAGGTAAACTATATCTTTAGGATGTAAACTATATCTTTAGGATGTAAACAATGTATTTAGGATGTAAACAATGTATTTAGGAGGCGAACAATGTATTTAGGAGGTAAACAATGTATTTAGGATGTAAACAATGTATTTAGGATGTAAACAAGGTATTTAGGATGTGAACAATGTAGTTAGGAGAAGCTGTAAAGTTATTTAGTTTATTTATATTCCTAAAATTCATTTAGGGGTCATTCTCTGTAAACAAAGTATTTAAGATGTTCCATATAATTTCTATGTTTAAAAGGTTAATTCTAGCTTTAGTCTTAATATACCTTATTATATTTAGGAGGTTAATTGAAGTTCATTTCGAGTTTACGGAATAAATATGTTTAACCTCCATGGATAACGCTAACTTCACAGTTTATGTATTGTTTATCTTGTATATGGGGTTTGACTCAAAAAAAGGGGAGGTGTGTGTGGCGTGCGCATTGGGTGGCGGGCTCTGCAAACTGGAGCGCCTGAGTCGGGGTCGGCTCAGAGTGGGCTGACACGACGTGAGAGGTCATTATTAACTGGCCTTACTTGAAAGAGTCAACACCTCTCTGCGAATGGCTAGTCTAGATTGGGAGTTGTTGACCAATGCGCACGCTCACGAGTCGAAGGAAGCCTCTTTTGTGTTGTATATTCTATAAATAAATTATACAAGTATCTTTCTATCCACGGCTTGATTATTACTTCTAATTAAGATCCTCAGACCAACGGACCCGAGCATAGCACAATTCTTCGAAGTGCACTCACAATATCATTTCCTGTTCGGCCTGCCATTACTTCTGGTCAAATTGCACACTATACTTTCTTAGTAACTGAATAGAATGCAGTTAAATTATGGATATTTAATTTTCTAAAGTAGAAAAAGGAACTAGTGCTTGCATGTGGACACAAAATTAAATTTTGCAAATCAAACATTAAGACAGGAGTGTCATTTACTTTACCTTTTTTACTTTTCTTTCTTCACTGCATTATTTAATGTTTGATGTATATCGTATTCCACCTTTAATTCTTCTGTTAATGTATTTGTCTTTTTTTCCCACTTCATACTTTTTACACAAATCAAATATATCATTCTTTGGGATATGGAAATTGAGATTAAATTCAGTGATACATATTTTATTGTATAGAAACTCTTTTACTGGGAGATTATTTTCCTCGGCGCACTTCTCCTTATATAAATAATACATCTAAGAAATAGTCAAGTCAGAGATAAATATTTATTTTTTGTATCTGCTCGATTCGGCCGTCGGGAAAGATTTGATGTGTTATCTTGCAAAGGGACGGAAATCTTGCTGTGAATCTAAAAATCATGTTCTTATTACAGATTCAATATTTCTCACTTAAAATAAACAACTCAACAAACATAAATGTTTGTTACAATCATGAATAAATAAAAATATAACTCCTGATCACAACATTCCAACATCGTCTGAACGACAAGACAATAAAAGTCTTTCTTCTTTAACATGGTTCGCGCGGCAAGATAGACACCACTATAAGCATTACATGCAGTTAGAACCTTGTCACTATTTTTTAGACAAACGCACTGCAGTTATAACTCTGGCAAACTGGTAATTCTGTTATTTGTCGCCAGATAGCAACCAAAGTCACTTTCCCCTATAGACCCTGTAATGTAGTACGCAACAGCGCTAAAACATCAATTTGGCCAATTTTGTCAAACCAATACCGCGAAGTCCCGGCAAGTTAAGTGACGGCGGTTTACAGATTGGGATATGTCTGCTTGTAGGAGGAGGGATGGAGAGAGGATAGGGGAGGAAGGAACCGGAGGGGTCACAGATGATAGGCAGAAGGTGGGAGGGGGAAAGATGTAGCCCACAATATGGTTTACCCATAAGGTTTTCTTGTGTAATGGTATCACCATGCACTTAGTCGTATACTTCCTTATACATTCAAATGTATGGGCAAATGTTGGTACGTTTAAGATCTTCTATGTGTTTACCAATGCCTAATTTATCAATACTTATTTTGAGGATTTTTCAATTTTTAGAATATGATATCTAAATGCGAGTAAATCCTCACTAAAGGCAAATATCATAGCTTTGGCTATTTGATTCAAAGAAATATGTTTGAATTTCCTAAACAGTTCTTCCAATCAAAATCAGGGAATAGGTACTCGAATCTGTGGGCACACGAACTAGGGCATCAGTATTGTCTGGTCTGGCTTTCCTGGGAAATAGAAGTCAGGATTCAAGTCCCGGACGGGTGAAATGAGAGTGTTTTGCACCCTACCTTACAGAGCTAAAAGGGGAGGGGTGCAAGTTTACATAACACAAATAACAATGAAAGCAACAATTTATTGGGTGAACACATTAGATAATACATAACCAAATCATTGGAATGTTCATAGGATTTTGGTTGTCCATTATTTGCTTATCACAAGGAATCGTAGGCGTTCTCTTCAACAGATTACAAAGGAATAATACAGCTGGCAAGCAGCTAAGTAGTGCATCTGGGGGTACCCTATAAACCAAACTATATTAGATATTGGCTAAAGCCACAAGTACAGTTTACTCAATATGCCCTAAGGCGGACGCTAATCAATAAAATACTCTAGTATACCCGTTTAGGTAAACAAGCTAAACGGCGTTATGGTCATGCCCACAGTACCGGGGAGTCAACTGTACCTCACACTCTAATAAATAGAACGCCCCAATTGGGGACCTACAGCATTGGTAGTGGTATACCAACACCGAGTTAAATATCAAGGTTTACAATTAGAAAGTGCATAATATAAGGGTAACTGTCCTCCAGGGCGAGGCTTAAGGCGCTCGTCCAATGGAAGAGATAAAGTAACAACCCAACGACGCCCTGCGGTGTCGCATATACTCGAAACTCCCAAAACAGGGGCTACAATAATACTAAATAGCAATAAAGTAGGCGGGTCCTAGAACAGGCCCGGACAACCCAATTAGGCAGATAATTACTTCCAGTAACTCCCTAATACCGAAGGCAGACGTACCCCACAGTAACAATTGTATTTAACAAATCTTAACAACAATACAACGCTTCAGCGCAACTATTTTTATTTAGTCGAGGCACCCACATATTGATATGGGTAAGTTCCCTACAGGTATAAAAGCTGACATGTAACCAACACAAAATTTAACTTATGGTGAACCCACACTACCAATACAGCTGGGCGTAGCATCAACCCTAGCACGCTAGTGTTGAGAAGGTAGGCATTCCCACTTTACAGAGTATACAAGAAACACGTGTAAACAAACTGACTAGCTGTCCGAATGGGGCCTAGCCGTCTACTAGTCATCCAACTGGTATAAAGGCTAAAACATAACCACCATAAAACTTGAACAATGGTGAACCCATGTTAACAATATTGGTGGGCAGACCACCCAACCCTAGCAGCCAGGTGTAGCTAAGGTAGGCATTCCCACCTCACAGAGTACACAAGAAAAACATATTAGCAAAACGAACTAACTGCCCTAAGGGGGCCTAGTTCGCTGCTACTCTTCACTCGGTTAGTCGGACGATATCACATCCATATTACTATAGTCGGTTGCACGCCAAGAGTTCAGCGAAGTAACAAGACCTCCACCATGTCTCCTTCAAACAAGTACGGTACCTTACAGTAAAACAAGTTCATTAGCCATTGGAAAACGTAGCCAATGATCCTCTACCCCAATTGTTTCTATTAGAAAACAATAGAGCGTAGAGTGCACCAGCAGATTAATATGTTGTGAGCAAACCAGCAGTGGCGGGGGCTAGCTCAGGCGAGCCCAGGATACCACTCCTTTGGACGCCATAGCGTCCTGATGTATAGGTGAAGATCCTCCGAGACACAGCCGAATAGAACTATAGTAGGTCAGCCAGTCGGTTCTACACAATAAAAAAAGGTGTTTCTCTCAGTAAGACACTCGTAGTACTCTAAAAAGGAAAGTACGGAAGACTCACCGCCAGGGATGAGAACCAGGGATAAGAGAGGGGTGGAAGAATAAGCCAATCGCACCTCAGGAAGGCCACGCATGCGCAACCAGCCAAGAGGGGAGTATAAGGGGGGGGGGGGGGAAATCAAACGACGGAAAAGTCTAGGGGTTCAGGGTAGAACATGAGAATTCCCGACAGACGCCAAACTAGTCGGTAATTACTATTTCATAACAGGCAATCACTTGTGCGAGCTAAATCATTTTAGCTCGGCACAGTTTTTTCTTAAATGATTTCCCATTCTTACGCCAAGCCAGCACGAGTAAATTTCCTATAAACTCTAACCTTCTTCACCCCTAAGGGTTCGGCCAGACTGCCAAGCGTGCGAGCGAGCGCGCAAGCGACTGGGTGGCCAAACTGGCCAGCGCGCGAGCGAGCGCGTAATTAGCGGACCCTAGTTAGATTATTATTAGCACCGCGTCTTACTACCCGTTCGGGTTATACGCACTTACGCTAATGTGTAATGGTAGGGTTATTGTGAGATGAAATGAAGGACCTACAGTTTAACGTGGAATCCGAACCACGGTGGTGGCCTGGCATTCCCTACATTCACAAGATGTCTTGTCAGAGGTGAAGGAAGGGTTTGGAAATAAGATAAATCTGTGCCGGGACCGAGGATTGAACCCCGGCTGCCAGCACAGAAGTCTGACACCTTACCCCTAGACCACTAGGTCACCGCCCCCCCCTCCCCCTAGTTAGAGAAGATGTCTCTGTCAAACACACTTAGTACATCTCTGATCCTCGAAAATTCTTACAGAAAATATTGTGTATTTATAAAAAAGAAAAAAGTAGAAGTGCATCCAATTAATAAATTGAGAAATGCGTATGGTACTGTACTGAAGTGTTTTAAAATCAGATTTGCCGCACCAGTGGCAGAATGGTGCGTTGCACTCGATAACTTTTGACTAGGAGGCAAAGGTACGAATCTTGGCTCAGTGAACTGAAGGTGATTTTTAAAACTTATTTATTGTTGTGGTTTTTTCATACTCTCTCCAAACTAATGGTGATTCTTATTTGTAAAGGCCTACTTTGATTATAATATTGAAGTATTTTAACATATCGGGTTTACATATATACATTATATTATTTATGGTCTTACCAATTAAATTAGGCCATTATTATTATTATTATTAGCACCGCATCTTACGTCCCGTTCGGGTTATATGCACTTACGCTAATGTGTAATGGTAGGGTGATTGTGAGATGAAATGAAGGACCTACAGTTTAACGTGGAATCCGAACCACGGTGGAGGCCTGGCTTTCCCCACATTCACAAGATGTCTTGCCAGAGGTGAAGGGAGGGTTTGGTAATCAGATAAATCTGTGCCGGGACCGAGGATTGAGCCCAGACCTCCAGCACAGAAGTCTGACACCTTACCCCTAGACCGCCAGGTCACCGGGCCATTAATAGCAAGTGTGTTAAACCTATCACTGATAGAAAAAAGTCAAATATCATGTCAAAATGAGAAGTTTCCCCAGCACTCAATGAACCAACATACAATAATATTGCCTAGCGCCTGTAAACTAGACTGTACCGGGTCGAGCGCGCGCGCTTGAAAAATAGAACCAGTTCTATCTTTCAAGCGCGCGCGCTCAGTCGCTCCAGTGTGGCCACCCCCCATTACAACCAATGTGTTCTATTTTATTTTAGTCGCTCGCGCGCTCAGTCTGGCCGTACCCTAACCCATTAGGGTTCGGCCAGACTGCCAAGCGTGCGAGCGAGCGAGCGCGCAAGCGACTGGGTGGCCAAACTGGCGAGCGCGCGAGCGAGCGAGCGCGTAATTAGCGGACCCTAGTTAGATTATTATTAGCACCGCGTCTTACTACCCGTTCGGGTTATACGCACTTACGCTAATGTGTAATGGTAGGGTTATTGTGAGATGAAATGAAGGACCTACAGTTTAACGTGGAATCCGAACCACGGTGGTGGCCTGGCATTCCCTACATTCACAAGATGTCTTGTCAGAGGTGAAGGAAGGGTTTGGAAATAAGATAAATCTGTGCCGGGACCGAGGATTGAACCCTGGCTGCCAGCACAGAAGTCTGACACCTTACCCCTAGACCACTAGGTCACCGCCCCCCCCCCCCCCTAGTTAGAGAAGATGTATCTGTCAAACACACTTAGTACATCTCTGCTCCTCGAAAATTCTTACAGAAAATATTGTGTATTTATAAAAAAGAAAAAAGTAGAAGTGCATCCAATTAATAAATTGAGAAATGCGTATGGTACTGTACTGAAGTGTTTTAAAATCAGATTTGCCGCACCAGTGGCGGAATGGTGCGTTGCAGTCGATAACTTTTGACTAGGAGGCAAAGGTTCGAATCTTGGCTCAGTGAACTGAAGGTGATTTTTAAAACTTATTTATTGTTGTGGTTTTTTCATACTCTCTCCAAACTAATGGTGATTCTTATTTGTAAAGGCCTACTTTGATTATAATATTGAAGTATTTTAACATATCGGGTTTACATATATACATTATATTATTTATGGTCTTACCAATTAAATTAGGCCATTATTATTATTATTATTAGCACCGCATCTTACGTCCCGTTCGGGTTATATGCACTTACGCTAATGTGTAATGGTAGGGTGATTGTGAGATGAAATGAAGGACCTACAGTTTAACGTGGAATCCGAACCACGGTGGAGGCCTGGCTTTCCCCACATTCACAAGATGTCTTGCCAGAGGTGAAGGGAGGGTTTGGTAATCAGATAAATCTGTGCCGGGACCGAGGATTGAGCCCCAGACCTCCAGCACAGAAGTCTGACACCTTACCCCTAGACCGCCAGGTCACCGGGCCATTAATAGCAAGTGTGTTAAACCTATCACTGATAGAAAAAAGTCAAATATCATGTCAAAATGAGAAGTTTCCCCAGCACTCAATGAACCAACATACAATAATATTGCCTAGCGCCTGTAAACTAGACTGTACCGGGTCGAGCGCGCGCGCTTGAAAAATAGAACCAGTTCTATCTTTCAAGCGCTTGCGCTCAGTCGCTCGCGCGCTCGCTCGCTCGCTCCAGTGTGGCCACCCCCCATTACAACCAATGTGTTCTATTTTATATTTTAGTCGCTCGCGCGCTCAGTCTGGCCGTACCCTAACCCATTAGGGTTCGGCCAGACTGCCAAGCGTGCGAGCGAGCGAGCGCGCAAGCGACTGGGTGGCCAAACTGGCGAGCGCGCGAGCGAGCGAGCGCGTAATTAGCGGACCCTAGTTAGATTATTATTAGCACCGCGTCTTACTACCCGTTCGGGTTATACGCACTTACGCTAATGTGTAATGGTAGGGTTATTGTGAGATGAAATGAAGGACCTACAGTTTAACGTGGAATCCGAACCACGGTGGTGGCCTGGCATTCCCTACATTCACAAGATGTCTTGTCAGAGGTGAAGGAAGGGTTTGGAAATAAGATAAATCTGTGCCGGGACCGAGGATTGAACCCTGGCTGCCAGCACAGAAGTCTGACACCTTACCCCTAGACCACTAGGTCACCGCCCCCCCCCCCCCCCTAGTTAGAGAAGATGTATCTGTCAAACACACTTAGTACATCTCTGCTCCTCGAAAATTCTTACAGAAAATATTGTGTATTTATAAAAAAGAAAAAAGTAGAAGTGCATCCAATTAATAAATTGAGAAATGCGTATGGTACTGTACTGAAGTGTTTTAAAATCAGATTTGCCGCACCAGTGGCGGAATGGTGCGTTGCAGTCGATAACTTTTGACTAGGAGGCAAAGGTTCGAATCTTGGCTCAGTGAACTGAAGGTGATTTTTAAAACTTATTTATTGTTGTGGTTTTTTCATACTCTCTCCAAACTAATGGTGATTCTTATTTGTAAAGGCCTACTTTGATTATAATATTGAAGTATTTTAACATATCGGGTTTACATATATACATTATATTATTTATGGTCTTACCAATTAAATTAGGCCATTATTATTATTATTATTATTATTATTATTAGCACCGCATCTTACTTCCCGTTCGGGTTATATGCACTTACGCTAATGTGTAATGGTAGGGTGATTGTGAGATGAAATGAAGGACCTACAGTTTAACGTGGAATCCGAACCACGGTGGAGGCCTGGCTTTCCCCACATTCACAAGATGTCTTGCCAGAGGTGAAGGAAGGGTTTGGTAATCAGATAAATCTGTGCCGGGACCGAGGATTGAGCCCCAGACCTCCAGCACAGAAGTCTGACACCTTACCCCTAGACCGCCAGGTCGCCGGGCCATTAATAGCAAGTGTGTTAAACCTATCACTGATAGAAAAAAGTCAAATATCATGTCAAAATGAGAAGTTTCCCCAGCACTCAATGAACCAACATACAATAATATTGCCTAGCGCCTGTAAACTAGACTGTACCGGGTCGAGCGCGCGCGCTTGAAAAATAGAACCAGTTCTATCTTTCAAGCGCGCGCGCTCAGTCGCTCGCGCGCTCGCTCGCTCGTTCCAGTGTGGCCACCCCCCATTACAACCAATGTGTTCTATTTTATATTTTAGTCGCTCGCTCGCTCGCTCGCTCGCGCGCTCAGTCTGGCCGTACCCTTAGTGTGAATATGAAGATAGCCCTAGAGGCTTGTAAGACTCGGCTCACCATAAAAAAAAAAAGTGTCAGAACTATTCTATATATTATTTATGTTGTCAACATATCTTTCTCTCAACTAATACAAAGCCCACAGCAATGAATAAGGTATCAGTGGATAGGATTTTTTTTTTACCGACTTCTGATATAGCATACTCAGTTTACGTTATGACATTGTTTGTTTAAAATTTAAGTTAAAAGAAAAATTTAACAATTTTTTTTATCAATTACCGAAAATAAATAAACTCTCTTTGTTATTTTGTGTACTATACACTTCGTTGGGTAATTTCAACAACCCAACAAAATGCTACTACTTTTTTGGGGGGGGGGATTAGAAGGGGGGTGAGGTGGAAGATTGAATGTACGAAAGTTTCGCTAGGGTTTACTGGTAACCCTTTATTTGAATACTAGCTTATAAAAAGTGTCAATAAAGTGAGATCTCGGTGTTTGCGGCCCGACCTTTCCCTTTCCAACCCAATGTTCAGTCCGGAGTAGGTGACCAATTAGCTCCAGCGGAGGGTTCGCTACAACCGGGATAACCTATTGATCCTACTCGCACGGAGGTCCTCGTGGATTGCTACCCCCCCCTCCCCCCCCCCTTGATACCCCTCCTTCAGGCCACACATGACACATACTCGTTGACAAAACTACAATTACATGTGTATGGATAAGACCATCTAATAACCAGCATAGGTGGGCGCGCAGTCTAACTGACAAGCTTATTTAGTCTAGTTTGCCTGTGGCAGGTGGTCGACGTTAGAATTTCGGTCTGACTGAGGGAGTTTTTATTCCTACATTATTTTCCACTCTACATATACGCGAATTCAAGTAGAGAGAAGTGTTTTAAAAAAATATTTAATGTCGAAACACGTCTTGACGATCTTGACCATCTATCTAACACCTCAGCAACAACACAACAAAGCTTTCATTCCCTGATAAAACATTTATTTAGGCATTTTAAACTTTCAATTCAAACTTTCCCTTTATCGCTCAAAATTTAGCAAAACCAGAATAATCCAGGATCCCGCGAATATATATATATATATATATATTATATATATATATATATATATATATATATATATATATATGTGTGTGTGTGTGTTTATCACTGCGTCTTACTACCCGTTCAGGTTATGACTCTAAAATAGGTGTGAGAAAGGAAGCATTTTTGAGGTCAGATACCCACATTTGCGTAAAAAGAGATTGGGAAATAATTTAGGGGTAAAAAACCCTCACTAGACCCAGCCGAAATTCAAGCCTCGATCTCTTCGTCATCAGCAGTTCAGTCCAACACGAGAGTATAGACCATGCGGCCAATGAACCGGGTATTGACAATTTTAATATGTGATGATATTTTACTAAATAATGGCTGTAAAGGATAAAATCAACCTAAGGCAGCCATCCCCGCCTTAGCCGGAAGTTTTGATAAATTTATTTATTTATTAAAAAAATTAGAATGAAAGTTGGAAACAATAGTAATATTTGGATGGGAAGGGCTTCTAAAATACCTTTTTACCTACATGATTCCCACTACAGTAGGATATGATTCTGTTAGGAAACAAGGCCTCTCAAACTGTAATTCCTACCAAAATCAAGGTATACTTCTGCACGCACGACTGCCTACCTGTAGTCGCGTTTTCCCCCAAGAGGTGCCCCAATACCGCAGAGTGGTTGGCTAGCTTTGCGTCACACGCTAACCCCTCATACATCATCCGCGACTCCCTAAGAGGGAAAGGAAGGGAGGTATACACCAACGAACATCCCCCATCACCAATCAGAGAAAAGGGTTGAGAAGAGAGAAGGGTTGGTAGTAAGGAATGAAGAAGTGGCCGTCCGGAAATGTTACTTGTAATCAAACCGCTCGCCGGGTTTACAGTCAGTCCCACCCTATGCGCTCTATTTTTATTTATTTTTTAAGGAGAGACTTCCTCCAGTTTTACAACATTTTTTATACTGCTCTTTCTCTCTCTCTCTCTTTGCCACAGAGGGAGATGCTAGTGTAACATATAAGCGCGTATAAGCTTACAGTAGAAAAAGGGGTGAATACATCACGGCTAGCCTGGAAACCAAATTTATTTTTTTGGCACGGGAAATGTTTGTGCACACACGTGAATGTTTTACACGCTGTGTGTGCTCTGCATTTAAAGTAAGAACGACACCTTCCTGAAGATACAAAATTATCACACTGATATAATTTTTTATGGTAATAGCAACTATGAAGATTCAAAATCACAATAATAATTCTCAAATAACCTTTAATTATCAGTTTAAACTTTTAACAATAATTGCATTTGTTCAAGGAAGGCTGAATCTAGTTTAATGTGAGCCTACCTTTCTGTTTAATCACAGGAATGAAACGATTTACACAAAGTCGTTGAAAATAGGCTAGTGTTACATTTTCAAGCATATTATTTAATTTATTCAACTCATAATGTATTATTGTTATTGGTATAGATATTCAACCTGTGGTATGCGAAGACATACCCCCATTCGTAGGCTTGCATCAACCCCCACCCCCACCCCAAGTACGTTAAATTTAATATAAATATACATTTCTCATTTAAAACTTATCAATTAATATATTATTTTGGGCACTAATATAGAAAGTATTGTTGGTAGACTATAGTTTAACATAATTTTTGCTTAATAATAACTATTACAAGGCAGCTGAATATCTGCAATGTCTTTAAACGTTCCAGAAGCCACTAGAAGATCCTCTTGTGGTGTGACTACCAACAACCAAGGATTATTTTGTTTCATTTGTGTGTGAACATTTATTATTGTTACTATCACGCCTGTCTCTTTTCAAATGAAATATTACAATGAAGACCGTAAGCAGTCAAAACGAAAGATAAATGTTTTAGGACAGGAAGAACTAATGAAAGCATTTGGATTTGACTGCTCTATTTTGTGAAGAGGGGAGATTGTTTACACAAAGATACAAACAATCGCTGCTCCTGTAGAATGATTTAACTCAAAGCAAGCACTTTGAGTTTAGTTAGTTATACATACACATCTCTCAATTTTTATTCTTTTTTTTTAGCACCGCGTACTCGTTCGAACTGTATGTACTAATTACGCTAATTTCCTATGGGCGAAAGAGGTTAAATTAGAAAAAGCGCACTCGAATTTGCGTGGAGGGAGAGTGGAAAACCGTTTAGGAAAGAACACCCATAGTACACCCAACCGGGGTTTGAACTACGATCTCCCCGTTATTGGTAGTCCAGTCTATTACGAGAGTGAAGCCTATACAGATTTTATTCGCTCTACACTTAACTATGTTGTAATCTATGTATACAAATTTCCAACTCACAGTAGGCCTACCTGGCTTACTTTCACATTTTTAAGATAATTTTTGATAAATAAAGGCCCAAATATGTGTTTAGAAACAATACCTTATTAAAAACATGTGTCTTGCTTACATATATTTATACAAAATTACAATAAACACCCAAGTTATCTCCCATTTATTGTTATTAAGTTGCTTTCTCATTTATCACCAAACAACCATTATTGAGATGTCGCGCGCGGTCTTACAATAAGGCAGCGAGTGATAAAGATCGTGACCTGAGAAAAGGAGAATAACCGCAGCTAGTAGGGTATGCGGATGTTGAAGATGGGGTGAGAGATGTGAAAATGAGGGTAGGTAAATGGAAAGAGAGAGCCTTCCTTGCCCATAATTTTGCATCCAATTAGTGAAACGCTTGAACCAAGAACTAATTAATGGGGAATGACATAAAGATCTGGCCAATGAGGGTAAGCCTGAGAGAGGTAAAAGAGGGGGAGAGGGGTACACACACCCCGCAAGGAACGGGGGGGGGGGGTCATAAAACCCCGGCGGAAGTTATAATTGAACGGTCACAGAGTTTTAGACGGTGTTAGGATACTCTCTGAACTCATTCGTGAGCTTGTGGTGTTACACACAATACCAGTGGAACTCAAAGTGCAATGCAATGCAGTATAGGCAGCATTCCAAAACTTGCCACCTCCAAATTCTTTTACCTCTGTTTACCAAATCCGTTGGCTTATAAAACACGCAATACCAGTAGAAAGCCTAGAAATTCACTTTTTGGGGGAATACGGGGGTACTAGTAGGTAGGGGGAGGGGAATTTAATATATTGACGATATTAGTTCAATTTTTTGTGTTTAAGAGTATGAATATAAAGACACAAACCTAGTCGTAAGGCTTAGCCTATATATTCGACACATATGCAGTGCTCTATAATATAATTATATATCATTCTCTTTAAGCTTTTATTGGCATTATGTACGATCTTGGGAAGGAAATAAGGCAAATGCCCCACTTGGGCAACCCCCACCACCGCCTCACCGGGAGCGCTACTCCACAATACTTCCTCGAATTGAGCCTGTGAACTCTGTATTAGTATTCTTCGGCAAAGGAACAATGGTAAAGATGGGCTGGACCAAACATTCTTAAAGAAAACACTTTCATTATTAGTAAAATGGCTACCGGTTCAGTAGCTAACAATCTCAGCGCTTGTTGGGTGACAACTTAAAGATACAAAAACACTGGTTTTAGTCTAGAAAGATAAAAGTTTCCGCGCGGTAGGGTATGGAGATATAAGTTAATGTTTTAGATTCCACGAGATATCCAAGTTACTTTTAAACTTCCGTCATGTTTGAGTGTATAGTAAATAGGAAACATTAATTGTGTAAATGAACATAGCTAAGCAAAAAAAAAATAAAAAATTAAATATCTGTAAAGAAGTAAAGACACATCAGACGAGATTACACTGAACTATATTTACTGGACAAACTCCAAAAAGCGGCAGTCATCGTGTTTGGCTCGCATACTCAGCTCCGACCTGACGAGAGCCTTACTGTACGTAAGACACAATATTAATTGCTGTGGTAATAAATTAGCTAGAATTGTAGTGTTGATAAAACCGTATTGATGGAACCGCGGGCTAAACGTCAAATTCATCTAGTCTAGTTCACCAGTAAAGAGGAAGCCGATCGTTTCTACTTCCCCTCCACAAAAATGTGGGTACATTTCAACTAAATACTACCTTCTTAATCCCTAACAGAGGCCACGTGAGCTTCATCTGTCAGTTTTAGTAGATGGTCTCAATACCTAAGAAATAACACTAATAATATAGTAAATGTTATAATTTATAAATAACAAGATTTTTTTTTTTTTTTTTAGAACCATGTCTTACTGCCCGTTCGGGTTATAAAACGCTTCTGTACAAATTACGCTGATTGTTTTATGGATAAAAGGAAGGTTATATTTTAGATTAAGTGTACCCGCATTTGCCTGGAAGGAGAAAAGAAAACCATTTTGGAAAATCACTCTCAGTACACCCGACCTAGATTCGAACCTAGCTCTCCCCGTCATCGCCAGTCTAGTCTACTGCAAGAATAGCGCCTTAGACCACGCGGCCAACGAAGCGTGTAATAATGGTAGTTGTATTTTCTAAAAGTTTCTTTAAACCTAAACTCTATTATAATACTACTAATAATAATAATACTTAGCACCGCCTCATACTACCTGTTTGGATTATACGCTTAAGTACTAATTACACTAATGGGTTAAGAATTGGGAAGGTTGAATTTAGTGAAAGGGAACCCGCATTTGCGTGAAGGAAGAGTGGAAAAACTATTTAGGAAAAACCATTCCTAGTTCACCCGAGCGAGATGTGAAACTCAATCTCCCCGTCCTCAACAGTCTAGCTCAACAAGAAACCCGCGCGTTAGCTAACTACGCCACAGAGGCGGGTAATTAGTTATTTAAGGCATAAGCAGCGGAACTAGGGGAGTCATGGGTGCATTGCCCCCTCCCGATCTCTTGCTGAAGTAGACGGGGTCGGGGGTATGGGGGGCAAGTCTTACGAAACATGATTATGATTTTCGCGACGAGTTAACGTGCATGGTTTAATATTCCCCAACACCCACACATGAGTCCAACGAGCCCCTGACATAGTGTTTTGAAGTTATGTAGGAGAAAGGATAAGTGTGGCTTATTTAAATAAGCAAAACATTGATTCAAACAAGTTACGATGTTTTCATCAATCAATCAAATCACTACTCTATACGGAAACAATCCATTAAAAGATCTATATTATATAGCTCAGGCAGAAATAGTGTTGACTGTACAGTTACGTTAGTTAAATTTGAATCTTATTGGTTACTAAATACCGCTTTCATAAGGCAAGGACTAAGAAGTATTCTTTACTTGGTTTTTATTTTGCTTCAACTTTCGTTTTTATATATAGGCTTACTTACATACATGAGTTATATATCTACAAACACATCACGTAATTATGCACACAAAACCTATCAAATATTGGCTCAGTGAAATTGGTGCTAGGTTATATTCGGAAAACTTTTATGTACTTTTAGCAAAGAAATAGAGTTATTTTGCTCCCCCGTACCCCACGTCACATAACAGTATAAACATGTTCCGGCGCCCTGGCAAATGGTGACTGTATTTTTGGATGCCAGGCCGAGACTCTTTATTAGCATACAATATCTGGCTAAGCCTGTGACGTCAGAAATGAGTGCATCGCCACGCTGTCTCTGAATACGACCTTGTCACACACACACCTGTGGCAGGCACATGTCCCACTATCGTGTTAGTTGCCATCTCATCAGGAACTCGGCAGCTGCACTTGAGGAAACAATGCCGTGTGGGAAGTGATAACATTCTGTGACTTCAGCTGTTGAGGCAGGCCGGATGTCTAAATCGATCCTAGGTCGGTTAAGTATTTTAGTTTTTATTATTAAAACCACGTCTTACTACCCGTTCGGGTTATACGTACTTACGCTAATGTGTAATGGTAGGGTGATTGTGAGACGAAATGGAGGACCTACAGTTTAACGTGGAATCCGAACCACGGTGGAGGCCTGGCATTCCCCACATTCACAAGATGTCTTGTCAGAGGTGAAGGAAGGGTTTGGCAATCAGATAAATCTGTGCCGGGACCGAAGATTGAACCCTGGACCCTAGCACAGAAGTCCGACATCTTACCCCTAGACCACCAGGTCACCCAAGTATTTTATTTCTTACCATCCAAATAATAATATTTCTGGCGCTAGAATTGGTTTGTTGAGTATACAGAGCAGAGTTTAAACTATTCCTAAATGCAAAAGTTCACAGTGTTTCTCAGAGGGAATTGCCATTTTTCCATATTCTCCCGAGAGTTGTATAGAAGAAAGAAAATTTATTTATCATAAAAGTAACTAGAGTGAAGTAATGAGCTTAGTGTTTAGAAGATAGTTTGACCACAATAGGGAAATATATGGAGGCGACTGAATTGTATCTCCTCGGAAGAGACTCTCTTCCGATAGTTTTGCCACAAACAGCTCAAATGAAAATCCTGAATTATATCTCTTTTAAAAATCGGAATTATATCTCTGAAATCCTGAATTGTACCTCCTCGGAAGAGACTCAGTTCTGGTTTAAATGGGGGGGGATACTTATTCAAAATTACTGTTTGGGATTTTTAATGTTATGATTTATAAATGGGGTCTAACGCCGGTGAACGGCGAGTTTATTATGTTAGTTTTCAAGGGGAATTCTTGATTGACTTCAGTATTTCTTTTGTACTAGTGGCGCGCCCTTATCTTAACTTAGAGTAACTTAGAGTAACTAAGCGGTTGCCTTGATATTTTCTTATGTTTCAGAGGGTATTAGGGAATATACAATGCTCGCTTTAGCCACGAAGTTTATTATATATTCATTTGTTTCTTATGAGGTTTTCACGCTAAGATGTATGGGTGTAACGGTGGTTTACGAAACTCATTCTATGAATTTTATTCTATATTGTATTATTAGATTATGCGTTGTTACTCAGGATTAGGATTTAACGGCTATTGTTGGGGTCTATTTGTAAGATATTTAACCACTATAATATATATATATATATTATTAGGTATCTAAATTTAATTTTTATGGGCTCTATATTTTATATATTTTGTTTAACGTCATTGGTATTCATAGCTATATGTCACCATCTTGGTGTTTGGAGTTATATGCGCCTTTCGGCGGTCAGTTTAAATTTAGATGCCAGAATTTGCACTCCAATAATTTCCCCTGTGAGGGCAGTAAACATTATGTATATTTGTGATGGCTAAAGTCAAAGTTTTCACCAGACTAATCGTAGGCTCTCTATGCCTTTCTTTTGATCTATACTATGTGTCTACACTACCTTTGTAATTAACCAAATTTAAATAAAACTATGTTTTCTTTTGTGATCCCATAGTTGTTCTTTACACACGCTTCCGTCCTGGTTGTGGGCGTCACATCTATATATTATTTTTTCCTGTTTTTAATTAATTTAAATAAATCAAATGACAATTTTAAAGTTCCGGATTCAAGGTGCACGTGTTTGTGCACAGGGTATACCTAAAATTTCAGACCTCTTCTTGCGGTAGATATCACGTAAGGTTCATGACTAGAGCCCGGATTTGTATGCAAAATGCATCTTCCTTTTTACATATCTAAAGGTATGCAGAAATAATATACTTTGTAAGTCACACCATAATAGACCATTTTGACTGTGTTATATAGTGCATATAAATGCATATTCCAGGGGAAAATGATT
>JBCFYV010003354.1:0-28771 GCA_039000515.1 Timema cristinae
TTTACAGCCCGGGCAGCTAGTTTGGTAGAACTTGTTGAGATTTTCAACCCCCCCTCTCGTAAAATTTAAAAAATTTAAAAACCTTCCTTTCGTTTTTCCACCCTTTTTTAAATTTTAAAAACCCATTTTCTTTTTTTTTTATACCAGTTTTAAAAATAAGAAAATTTTTGAAAACAGTTTACTTTTTTCAGGGTTTTGGGCCCTTTTTTTTAACTTTTAAAAAAACATTTTTCTTAACTTTAAAAGAAAGAAATTTTTTTTAAAAATTTTTTTTTTATAGAGAAAAGTTTTTGTAGTTTGGAATTTTTTAAAACTTTGAAAAAATTTAAATTGAAACTTCGACATTTAAAAAATGGCCCCTTTTAAACTTCTTTGGAAAAATTTTTTTATAAAATAAAAGACAAATTTTAATCCAATACCACAGATGGGAAAGTAGTTTCTTACAAAAATTATTGGAACTTATGAGAAAACCAACCAATTTAAAACAAACCTTCCCCCCCCTCATAAATAAACAAATATTTAAGTTTTTTTATTTGGTGTTTTTTTGGAGAAATTTCCCCCCCAAATTTTGGTGGGGTAAAAAACTAAAGGGCCCTTTAAAAATTTTTGTTATTTAAATTTTTCAACCCCTTTTTTCTTTTTTGTTTGTATAAATCAAGGGGCTTTTATTTCTAAAAGAAAAATTTTTTTAAAGAAGACCATGGTGAACTTTCACTTTGTTAAAAAAAAAAAAAATATTGTTAGAAACTTTTTTTAAACATATTTATCTGTGATTCATATTGTTCAAAAACATATTGGGTTGCATTAAAATTTTGGGTTTTTGTACAGATTTTGTGCTATTCCCATATTACCCCCCAAATTTTTAATCAAACCAAAATTTTGGGCAAAAATTTTTTGATTTTTTTTTTTAGATCTCGGGTTTTTGTTAAATTATTTAGTTCGGAAATTTTGCACACACAAAACGTTTAAAAATAAATAATTAGCGTCATTACCCAGTTTTTTAAAAAACCATTATGGATAATTTTCAGCTAAATTTAAAAAAGCCCTTTCCATTTTAAACCACCTTCTCCTTACTATTTTTTATTTTTTAAAAAACCTCTTTCCCTTTTCTCCCTTTTTTAATAAAAATTTTATATACATACAATGGGGTGCATAATTAGGTATAGAGTTAATTTGGAAAAAAAATCGTAATACAATAATAATTTTATTAGGTACAAATTAAGGGGTAGTTATATTTAAAAAACATTTGAGGATCACAATTAAAATACCCTTGCAATTACATTCAATCCGGGAAGTGCCAAATAATTCTCCTTCAAAAATCCCACACTTTTTTAGTTTTTTTAAGGGAACGCTCAAGTATAATCTGACACAAAGGTTCTTTATCTCATTTATTTCCTGCCACTTCTCTTATTAATTTTACAAAATGTCAGCAACTGGGACTGATATTTTTTGCAAATACCTTATCTTTTAAAAACACCCCAAGAGAAGAAATCCAAGGGTTCGGTCAGGGAAAAACTTGGTGGCCATTTAAAAAACCCTCATTGACCTATCTACCTAATTTTGACATTCTTTGTCTAGTAAGGTACGCACAGTTGGGGGACAAGGAGTTTTGGGGCAGAAGGGTCTTGGTTTTGGGCCCTTCAAGTGACACTCATTGACCTATTTTACCTATTGTGACAACCTTTGTCAAGTAAGGGACACCCCCAGTTGGGGCACAAGGAGTTCGGGCAGAAGGGTCTTGGTGGGGCCCTTCAAGGGGAAAACTCATTGAAACCTTAAACTTCCTATTGTGACATTCTTTGTCAAGTAAAAATTTCGCACAGTTGGGGGGGAAAGGAGTTCGGTCAGAAAAATCTTGGTGGCCATTTAAGGACCCTCATTGCCTATCTACCCTATTGTGACATCCTTTTTAAGTGAGGGACCTCAGTTGGGGCACAAAAGGAAATTCGGTCAAAAAATCTTGGTGGCCATTCAAGTACCCTCATTGACCTATCTACCTATTGTGACATTCTTTGTCAAGTAAGGTACGGCCCCAGTTGGGGGGCACAAGGAGTTTTGGTCAAAGATCTTTTGGGGGCCATTAAAGTGACCCTCTTGACCTATCTACCTATTTGACAAACCTTTGTCAAGTAACGTACGCACAGTTGGGGCACAAGGGGTTCGGTCAGAAGATCTTTTGGGGGCCATTCAAAATGACACTCATTGACCTATCTACCTATTGTGACATTCTTTGTCAAGTAAGGTACGGGACAAATTATGGGACAAAAAAATTCGGTCAAAGATCTTGGTGTCAGAAGATCTTGGTGGCCAATTTAAGTGACCCTCATTGGGCCTATTTTAAAACCAATTGTGACGTTTTTTTGTCAAAAAGGTACGCACAGTTGGGGGACAAGGATTCGATCAGAAGATCTTGGTGGCCATTTAAGTGGAAACCCGCCCTTGACCTATCACCTATTGTGACATTCTTTTTCAAGTAAGGTACCACAAGGGTTTAAAGGGACAAGGAAATTCGGTCAAGGGAAAATCTTTGGGGGCCATTGAAGGACCCTCATTGGGCCTAAACTACCTATTGGGACTCCTTTTTTCAAGTAACGTACGCACAGTTGGGGGGACAAGGAGTTCGGTCAGAAGAAACTTGGTGGCCATTCAAGGACACTCATTGACCAATCTACCTATTGTGACATTCTTTGTCCCAAATTTAAATTTCCACAGTTATGGCAAAAAGAATTCGGTCCCGAAGATCTTTGGGGGCAGAAGATCTTTTGGGGGCCATTCAAGTGGGCCCTCATTGACCTATCTACCATTGTGAAAATTCTTTGTCAAGTAAAGGGACGCACATTTGGGGGACAAGGAGTTCGATCAGAAGATCTTGGTGGCCATTTAAGTGACCCTCATTGACCTATCTACCTATTGTGACATTCTTTTTTCAAGTAAGGTACCACAGTTAAAAACACAAGGAGTTCGGGCAAAGATTTTTGGTGGCCATTGAAGTGACCCCATTGACCTATCTACCTATTTTGACATTTTTTTGCAAAAAAAGGACGCACAGTTGGGGCCAAGGAGTTGGGGGGGGGGGGGCAGGGAAAATCTTTTTTGGCCATTCAAGTGACCCTCATTGACCTATCTACCTACTTTTGGGCATTCTTTGTCAAGTAAGGGTACGCACATTGGGGCAAAGGAGTTCAGTCAGAAGATCTTGGTGGCCCTTCAAGTGACAAATCATTTACCTATCCTTTCCCATTTGGGGAAATCCTTTTTCAAAATAAGGGGACGCACAGTTTGGGGGGACAAGGGGTTCGGGTCAGAAGATCTTGGTGGCCCCCCCTTTAAGTGACACTCATTGACGAAACTACCCATTGTACATTCTTTGTCAAGTAAGGTACGCACAGTTGGGGGGACAAGCATTCGGTCAAAAAGATCTTGGTGGGGGCCATTTAAGGGGACCCTCATTTACCTATCACCTATTGTGAAACCCAAAACCTTTGTTTAAGTGAGGTACGCTCAGTTGGGGGCACAAGGGGGTTCGGTCAGAAGATCTTTGGGGGGCCAAATTTAAGTGACCCCATTTACCTTTTCTACCTTTTTGTGACATTCTTTTTCAAGTAAAGGGACGCACAAATTGGGGGGGACAAGGATTTCCCGGGCAAAAAGATCTTGGGGGGCCCATTAAAGTGACCCTCATTGACCAATTCCCAAACCCAATTTTTGACATCCTTTTTTCAAGTAACGAACCCCACATTTTGGGGGACAAAAGGGGTTCGGTCAAAGATCTTGGGTGGCCATTCAAGTGACACTCATTGACCTATCTAAACCCATTGTGACATTCTTTGTCAAAATAAGGTTTGGCACAGTTATGGCACAAAATTTTGGTTTAGAAGAAAACTTGGTGTTAAAGATCTTTTGGGGGCCAATTTAAGTGACCCTCTTGACCTATTTTACCTATTGTGACAAATTTTTTGTCAAGTAAGGTACGCACCGTTGGGGCAAAAAGGAGTTTTTTGATCAAAGATCTTGGTGGCCCTTCAAGTGACCCTCATTGACCTATCCCACCTATTGTGACATTCTTTGTCCAAATAAGGTACGCACAGTTAGGGGACAAGGAGTTCAAATCAGAAATCTTGGTGGCCAAATTTAAAAGACCCCATTGACCCTTTTTCTACCTATTGTGACATTCCTTTTTCAAGTAAAAAGGGACGTACAGTTGGGGCAAAAAGGAGTTCAGTCAGAAGAACTTGGGGTTTTGGGCCCTTTTAAGTGACCCTCATTGACCTATCTACCTATTTGACATTCTTTTCAATAAGTTACGCACAAATTGAGGCAGAAGGAGTTCGGGGCGAAGATCTTTGGGGGCCATTCAAGGGGCCCACATTGACGTACTACCTATTTGACATTCTTTGTCAAATAAAGGGGACGCAAAGTTGGGGCACAAGGATTTCGGTCAGGGAAATCTTGGTGGCCATTCAAGGGGACCCACATTGACCTATCTACCTATTGTGACATTCTTTGTCAAGTAAGGTACGCCCAAAAAAGGGTTTGGGGCACAAGGAGTTCGGTCAGAAGATCTTGGTGGGCCAAATTTAAAATACCCTCCCTTGAACTATCTACCTATTGTGAAATCCTTTGGGCAAATAAAAGTACGCACAGTTTGGGGGGAAAAGGGGTTTTGGTCAAGGGAAAATCTTGGTGGCCATTCAAGGACCCTCCATTGACCTATCTTTCCTATTGTGACATTCTTTGTCCCAAATAAAGGGGACGCACAGTTTGGGGGACCCAAAGGGGTTCAGTCAGGGAAAATCTTGGTGGCCATTCCCCAAATGACACTCAAATTTACCTTTTCTACCTTTTTTGTGACATCCTTTGTCAAGTAAAAATACGCACAGTTGGGGGGGGACAAGGAGTTCGGCAGAAAAAACTTGGTGGGGGCCCTTCAAGTGACACTCATTGACGTTTTCTACCTTTTTGACATTCTTTGTCAAAATTTAAAGGGACGCAAAGTTTGGGGGACAAGGATTTCGGTCAGAAAATCTTTTGGGGGCCAAAAATTTAAGTGACCCACATTGACCTATCTACCTATTGTGACATTCTTTGTCAAGTAAGGAAAGCACAGTTGGGGCACAAGGGTTCGGGCAGAAAATCTTTGGGGGCCATTTTAAAAAGACCCTCAAAATTTAACTATCTACCTATTGTGAAAACCTTTGTCAAGTAAACGTACGGGAAAAGTTGGGGCAAAAGGGGGTTCGGTCAGAAGATCTTGGTGGGCCAAATTTAAGTGACCCTCATTGACCATCTACCTATTGTGACATTCTTTTTCAAGTAAGGGACGCACAGTTGGGGCACAAGGAGTTCAGTCAGAAGATCTTGGTGGGCCCTTCAAGGGGAAAATCATTGACCCAAACTACCTATTTTTGACATCCTTTGTCAAGTAAGGTACGCACAGTTGGGGCACAAGGAGTTCGGTCAGAAAAAAAACTTTTGGGGGGGCCATTTAAGTACACTCATTGACGTATCAAACCCATTGTGACATTCTTTGTCAAGTAAGGTACGCACAAATTGGGGCACAAGGGGGTTTGGTCAGAAATCTTGGTGGCCATTTAAGTGACCCTCATTGACCTATCTACCTATTTTTTGGGCATCCTTTGTCAAGTGAGGTACCCCTCAAATTTTGGGGACAAGGAGTTCGGTCAGAAAGGGTCTTGGTGGCCATTCAAGTGACCCTCATTGACCTTAAACTACCTATTGTTTACATTTTTTTGTCAAGTAAGGTACGCACAAATTGGGGGGACAAGGGGTTCGGTCAGAAAAATTTTTGGTGGCCATTAAAGTGACCCTCATTGACCTATCTACCTATTGGACATACTTTGTCAAGTAACGTACGCCAGTTGGGGCACAAGGAGTTCGGGCAGAAGATCTTGGTGGCCATTCAAAAATGACACTCAATTTGACCTATCACCTATTGTTACATTCTTTGGGCAAGTAAGGTACGCACCGTTATGGCACAAGAAGTTCGGTCAGAAGGGTCTTGGGGTCAGAAGATCTTGGGGGCCATTCAAGTGACCCTCATTGACCTATCTACCTATTGTACATTCTTTGTTCAAGGTAAGGGGACCACAGTTGGGGCAAAACCAAAAGGGGTTTTGATCAGAAATCTTGGGGGCCATTCAAATACCCTCATTGGGGCCTATCTACCTATTGGACATTCTTTGTCAAATAAGGGACACACAGTTTGGGGGACAAAGTTTCAGTCAGAAAAATCTTGGGGGCCATTCAAATGACCCCCCATTGACTTATCTACCTATTGTGACATTTCTTTGTCAAAGTAAAGGGAAAGCACAGTTGGGGGGACAAGGAGTTCAGTCAGAAGAAACTTTTTGGGGGCCATTCAAGTTACACTTTATTGGGCCTATCTACCTATTTTTGACATTTTTTGTCAAGTAAATTAAAGCACAGTTGAGGGAGAAGGAGTTCGGTCAGAAGGGTCTTGGTGGCCATTCAAGGGAAACCCCCATTGACGGGTCTACCTATTGTGACATTCTTTGTCAAGTTTAAAGGGACGCACAGTTGGGGCACAAGGTTTCGGTCAGAAAGGAAACTTGGTGGGGCCCTTCAAGTGACCCACATTTACCTAATCTAACCTATTGGGGACATTCTTTGTCAAGTAAGGTACGCACCCGTTGGGGGGAAAAAAGGAGTTCGGTCAGAAGATCTTGGTGGGCCCTTTAAAGTGACCCTCATTGAACATCTACCTATTGTTTAAAATCCTTTGTCAAGTAACTTTAAAAGCACAGTTGGGGGAAAGGAGTTCGGGCAAAATCTTTGGGGGCCATTCAAGTGACAAAATCATTGACCTATCTACCTATTGTGACAATTTTTTTTGTCAAGTAAGGTAACCGGGACAAAAATTAATTGGCACAAGAAAGGGTTTGGTCAAAAAAAAATCTTGGGGTCAGAAAAATCTTGGTGGGGCCATTCAAGTGACCCCCCATTGACCTATCAAAAATATTGTGACATTTTTTTGTCAATAAAGGGACCACAGTTGGGGCACAAGGAGTTCCCATCAGAAGATCTTGGTGGCCGTTTAAGTGACAAAATATTTTACCTATTTTACCTTATTGTGACAAATTTTTTGTCAAGTAAGGTACGCACAGTTAAGGGACAAGGAGTTTGGGGCAAAGATCTTGGTGGGGCCCTTCAAGTGACCCTCATTGACCTATCTTCCTATTGTGACATTTTTTTGTCAAAAAAGGGTTTGCACAGTTGGGGGACAAAAGGGGTTTTGGTCAGGAAAAATCTTGGTGGGGCCCTTCAAGTTTACCCTCATTGACCTATCTTTCCCTATTTTTGACAAAACTTTGTCAAGTAAATTTCGCAACAGTTGGGACCCAAAAAAAAAATTCAGGGCAGAAGATCTTTTGGGGGCCATTTCAAAAATGACCCTCATTGACTTATCTAAACCCATTGTGACATCCTTTTTCCAAATAAGGGGACGCACAGTTGGGGGGGACAAGGAGTTCGGTCAGAAGATCTTGGTGGCCATTCAAAGTGAAAAACTCATTGACCTAAACTACCTATTTACATTCTTTGTCAAGTAAGGTACCCCCACAGTTGGGGGCACCCAAAGGGGTTTTGGTCAAAGAAACTTGGTGGCCAAAAAAAGTGAAACCCTTTATTGACCCCAATTCTACCTATTTTTGACATCCTTTGTCAAGTGAGGTACGCCCCAAAATTGGGGCACAAGGATTCGGTCAGAAATCTTGGGCCATTCAAGTGACCCTAATTGAACCCAAATACCTATTTGAACATTCCCTTTTTTAAGTAAAAAGGGAAAAGCAATTATGGCCCAAGAAGTTCGGTCAGAAGATCTTGGTGTCAGAAGATTTTTGGTGGCCATTTAAGTGACCCTCATTGACCTATCCCACCTTTGGGGACATTCTTTTTTCAAATAAGGTACGCACAGTTTGGGGCACCCAAAAAGGAGTTCGGGCAGAAGATCTTGGTGGGCCCTTCAAGTGACCCTCATTGAACCCATCTACCTATTGTGACATTCCTTTTTTCAAATTAAAAATACGCACAAAAATTGGGGGACAAAGGGGTTCAGTAGAAGATCTTGGTGGCCATTTTTAATGAAAACTCCCTTGACCTATCACCTATTGTGACATTCTTTTTCAATAAGGTACGCACAGTTTTAAAGGGACAAGGAAATTCGGGGCAAAAAAGATCTTGGGGGGCCATTTAAGTGACCCTCATTGACCAAACTACCTATTGTGACATTTTTTGTCAAATAAGGTAAGCACAGTTGGGGCAAAAAGGAGTTTGGGTCAAAAGATTTTGGGTGGCCCATTCAAGTGACCCTAAATTGACCTATCACCTATTTTGACTTTTTTTTGTCAAGTAAGGTACGCAAAAGTTAGGGGCACAAGGAGTTGGGTTTCCAAAGATCTTGGTGGCCAATTAAAAAGTGACACTCATTGCCTTTATCAACCTATTGTGAAAATTCTTTGTCAAGAAAGGGAAACCCCACAGTTAAAGGCAAAAGGGAGTTCGGTCAGAAATTTTGGCCATTCAAGAGACCCAATTAACGTATCTCCCTTTATTGTGAAAATTTTTGGTCAAGAAAGGGTTAGGGGGCACAGTTTGGGGCACAAGGATTTCGGTCAGAAGATCTTGGTGGCCAATTCAAGTGACCTTAAATTGACCTTTCTATCAAATTGTGACATTCTTTGTCAAGTAAGGTACGCACAGTTGGGGCAGAAGGAGTTGGGTTCAGAAGATCTTGGTGGCCAAATTCCCAAGGGGGACCCTCTTTTGACCTATCTACCTATTGTGACATTCTTTTTTAAAAGAAAGGGGTAGGGGCCCCGGGCTGAGGCAAAAAGGGTTCGGTCAAAGGGATCTTGGGGGGCCCTTCAAGGGACCCTCATTAAACCTATCAAACCAAAATTGGACATTCTTTGTCAATTTAAGGTACGCACAGCTGAGGCAGAAGGGGGTTGGGTTTCAAAAAGATCTTGGGTGGCCTTTTTCAAGGGACCCTCATTGACCTATCTACCATTGTGACATTCTTTGTAAAGTAAGGTAGGGGCACAGTTGGGGCCCAAAAGGGATTGGGGTCAGAAGTTTCTTGGGGTTTATTCAAAGTGCCCCTTTCCCAATTGACTTATCAACCTTTGGGTGACTTTTCTTTTTCAATAAGGTACGCATTTTTTAAGGGGCACATTGGGGGGTTTTGCCCCATTTTAAACTGAATGTGGGCCTCCACATTACCCTGTTGTGTCGTAATTGTGGGAAAAAAAAATATTCCAAAAGCATGTAAAGAACTCGGGTTTAGCCCTACAGTTGCATTAAAAAAAGACATGTCCAACCCGACACCTTTACCCCGAAAGGCCTGCCCAGTGCCCAAAACTGTACCCGGGTTGATTCAATTGTTAAATAAAATTGTTGGATGAGGGTTTTCTTTGGAGAAGTAAAAAACACAATTGTGCCAATTTGTATCAAATAAATCAAATACGGTATTGAAAGTTTTTTCCATAACTATAAAAAACCTACAAAAATGCACCCCCTGTATATATGAGATCATTAGTTTATAAACAGGGTTTTGAACTATTGATAGTTTAAATCCCGGAAATGTGAAAACTAAACCTTTTTAAAAAGCCCAACTACAAAAAAACGCATGTTTTTTTAATATTGGAAGATAAACAAAAAGTTTTTTTAATGACTTAGTCTAAAGCTCGAAAATGGTGGGCTTAGAAAGAAATAAAAAACCCGCATTAGATCAGAAACATAAAAATTGATAAATAGCATGTAAAGAAACATCCAAAATGCATTCAGCCGAAAAGTTAAAAATTTTTACCTTTCTATATCAGGCAACCAAATTTTATTTTGAGCTCAACTTCCTAAGTTGTGTGACCACAGTTCCTGTGGCATTTCATAATTTTTTTTTAAGGCTGGGAATTTAAAGAACCCAAACTTGAGGTTTTTTTGTTATTTTGACACAAAAAATATAAAATTCGTTTAAATGTCATTACAATTTTACCTGCATCGGGGGGTATGGGGTTTTAAAATTTTGGGCTCATTATGTTCTGATTTTTCCGGGTGATGGGGATCAATGGGTTCAAAATTTTGTCTATGTTACTGAAGGGGGTATTTTTTAAAATTATTTACCAGTCTTATTCCAAGAAAACGCGGATACGAATTCCCTTTTAAAAGTAAATTTTTTAAAACTCTATCCCCCTTAGTGTAATTTTTTAAAATGCATATAGCCAAAGGGAAAAGCGAATTAAAAAAAACCCGTTTGCTTTTTCAAATTTTTTTTTTGACATGCCTTGAAAATCAATAATTAAAAAACCTATGGAAGCAGGCATTGAGGAAACAAAAAAAAGCAAGTAGATCAGATTTTTTTTATTTACAGTGAATATAGGGGAAATTTTTCATAATTGATACTTCTGCCTTGATTTAAAAACCTGGTAAATATTTTCATCGATATTTTCCGAAATTGGATGTGGCGAAATATCGGGCCCAGCAAAGATATATCAAGAAAAACAATTCATCACGGGTTTAAAAGATACATGGTGATACATCAAAGATTGACGACTTTAGGTCATCGAAAAGTCCTGTATTTTCCGCAAAACAAATTTTAAATTCTTATTTATTATTTAGTTTTAATTTACAATTAAATGAAAAATTTTTGATATTCAAACCCTTTGAAATTTTCATTTTTATTTTAAACAAAAAAAAATTTTAAATTTTTTTAATATGAAATGGGCTACGGGAGAGTACTAAAAAATGTGTGTATAGGGTTTTTAAATCTCCCCCTGCTATGATTCGAGGGGGGGGGGGGGGGGGGGGGGAAAAGGTGAATTATCATTATATCCAAGGGGGCCCTAAACGGAAAAAGGTTGAAACCACTGAGGTGGACATGCTTTATGGTACTCGATTCAAACGTGTTGGACGATATGTCGCGGTGTACGATTTTAAACGTTGTTGATAATCATCATGTATCGTTACGCGTTTTTTTTTTCATGATACATCCCTCTATTATGTGTGGTGTCTACCACGAAATGTTTAAAATTTTTGGTCCAGAAACCCCAATAGTTGTGAAAATAGTTGGGAAAATTTTTAACAAATATTAAATTTTTTTGAGCTTGGGTATACATCACCTTATCAAAGGTGAATTGGACTGTCTACCAAAAGTTAAAATTTGCAGTTTTCCAGATTACAAAATGGTTTGATTTATAGAGGGAAAAATTCTTTCTAAAAACCCCACGGGACGAATTTTAATTAACTATAATGAAATATGGGCGGTGCCCAAAATTTTCAATTCACTCATTTCTGACGCTTAAGGATGTGGTTTCAAAAAAAAAAGAAACGATATTTACCCCAAATTTTAAAAGGGATCGGAAGAAATATATCGATACCAAAAACAAAGAAATCAAAAGAAAAAAACAGAATAGTAATTTTTGGTATTTCAATTTTTAAATTTTGGGAAAAAATTTTGTTTTAAATCTATATTAATAATTTAAACCCTTTTTGCATCAAAATTGTATTTATATTTTTTAAACATTGTAAATTATAATGATTAAAGCTCTACAAATTTTCTTTTGTCTATTTTTTGATGACCGTGCTCATGATAAAGGGGAAGGGAAAAAGTATCCCTTGGTCTCTACTCTTTTTAGGCATCAGGCTGTATTGATTATTTATTATTATTATTATTAGCACCGCTTCTTACAAACCCGTTCGGGTTATATGCACTTACGCTAATGTGTAAGGGAAAGGGTAAATTGGGTGAAAATGAAATGAAGGACCTACAGTTTTACGTGGAATCCAACCACGGTGGGGCCTGGCTTTTCCCCCTGTTTTTATAAACGGAGATAAAAAACCCAGCTATGAATTATGTTTAATCTAAAAAAAGGTTAAAATGTTATGGTTGTTTCCTTGCTTGAAATGCGGAAAATGAGCTAGAATCGGGGAATAGTGTTTGTTATTCTCCCACAGTCCCCCCCCTATTTTAGACCTTTAAAGCCCCCAGCATGAGTGAAGATGACAAAAAAAGTTGTTTACCGGATTTTTGGAGTATTTAAAATTGTCAGTAAAAGTTCGAGTAAGAAAATATTAGAATGGAAAAAAAAAATATCTTTTATTAGTAAAGTATAAAACTTATTTCACGCCCCTTTAACTCACCCCCCTCACAAAAGGGGGCTCTTGAGAAGGCTACAGTTTTTTTGGCCAGCAAATTTGAATTAAAAAAATTTTTAAAAATTACTATCAAGTTATTACTGTCAGAAAGTAAATAATTCTTTTTTTCTCTTTTGAAGTACTTTTTAAATTGATATATGTAATTTTGAAAAAACTAATCTATAAAATCCAAAATAACCGCGTAGATCAAATTTTCAAAAAAAAACTTTTTCCCAACGATTTTTTTTTTTTTTGGCAATATCAATGTTTTAACTAAAATTTTATATACGATAATAGCAAATAGTTTATTTTTTTTTTTTTTCAATAATCCCAAACGGGCCCACGCAAAACCAAGGCCATAGCCGGAGGGGGTTTTTTGGGGTTCAAAACCCCCCAAAATTTTTATGAATAAAAATACATATTGCTTTTTTTAAAGGGTTTTAAAACAATAAAAAATTAAGATACAAATAAAAAAATTAGGGGGCTTTGTTACCATGAAAAGCACTTCAAAGAGCTTCTAGAGGTGTTTTCCCATATATTATTTTTTCCCAAAAGCCTCTGGAAAATTGGGGGATTTGCCCCCCCCAACCCCTCCCCCCCCCCCAAAAGTTTTTGGCGGGCTACGGCCTTGCACCTAAGTAATTTTTCCTAAAATTATCTTTCAAATTGGGGCCCAATCTCCCTTCCCTAGAGAATGGGTTCCCGGGGGCGAGACCCTTTTTGGAGGGGGATGGAAACGTTTTAAAAAAACTACTTTCGTTTAAAAAACTTAAAGAACAAAACAAAAAAAAAAAAAAAAAATTTGGGGAATAAATAAAAATTCAAAATATTTAAGGGACATTATATACCTGGAAGGTAAAAAAAAAGGGCAAAGTAGTGGAGAAGAAGTGAAATAAAAATGTATCTTTTTAACCAAAAATTTAAAACCCCCAAAGGGGTTTTTTTTTTCCCCCAATTCTTTCTGGTTTTTTTTAAAAAATTCCCCCCCGCCCCCTCCCCAATTTTTCCCCCCCCCCAAAAAAACCCAAAAACCCCCAATTTCCCCCCAAAAAAAAAAAAAAAGTTTTTTTTTAAAAATAAAATATTCAATGCCCTGTTAAAAAAAAGGAATTGTTCGGTTCAATTAAATGTACAAATAAATCAGCCAGAAAATCCAAACTGTGAAATATACCACTCAAATTAAAGGAAAAATAAAAACGTATGTTTACACTAAAATTTTTGGGCCCAGGGGAAACCATTTTTTCCTTTTGAACCCCAAAACCCTTTTTTGGGATTTTTGTTTTTCGGAATGTTTTTTTTTCCCTGTTTACTGAAAGCTAATAAAAATAATTTTTAAAAAAAAAAGAAATTTGGCATTGGGCTTTCCCCTTTTAAACTTTTTTGAACAACACACACACACACACACATATTTTATATATTTATTTATAAAATAAATATTTTTATATATAAAATGCTGTTATAAGGTTTAATCCCACCCCCCAAAAAAAAGCGGCGTTAAAAAACTAAGTAATGGCTCCTTGGGAAAGATCTGTTTGGTTTAACCGTGAATATTTCTTATTTTTTGACAAAAAATTTATCATGTTTGAAGATTTTTTATGAAAGAATTTTAAAACTTTTATTCAAAAAACTAGGGAAATGAAAGGAACAAGAAATTTATCTTTATTTTATTATCAAAAGAAAAAATATTATGTATTTTTTTTCATCCTTTTTTAGTAATAAAAATTTTTTACTTTTCCATTAAAAGGGGGGTTAAATTGTCATTTTGTACGCTGAAATTTAAAAAAAATCCATTTTTAAATAAAAAAATAAAAATAACAACTGTATCGATTAATATTACAAAACCAAAAAAATGCATGGGGTGATTTTAAAATTTTTGGATACAAATCTTTTTATTTTGTTTTTTTTATTTAAAAAATTATGTATTTACGAAAATGTTTAGAATACGATTGGGCGAAATAGGTGCTTTTCTTTTTGTTACTAATCAAATAAAAAATTTTTAAAAATTAACTTAGTAATTTTTTTGAAGAGCCCTTCCTACCATAAACTGTGCATCGTGGGTTTTCATGGGTGCTTTTTGGGTTTTTCAGGGGACCCTACCTTCCCCCAAGTCACCAAAATAAAAGATAAAAAAATTGGAGCGATCAAAGAACGAAGTACCTAATCTTTTTTTTAAACTGTGTTGATGTATATTCCATGGTTTAATGCATAGGCCTAAGATCATGTTACCAGGTTTGATGATGGATGACGTAATCTATGGTGGCTTTTCAAAAATAATTATAATTTGAAAAATAAAACATTGATTCTTTCTTGTTTTAATTTATTGTGCTTGTTTAAAAAAAAAACTACAAATATATATTCAGGGGTGAGGGGGGGGGGGACAGACCCACCCTTTCTCTTCTAGCTCACCCTCCACATCAACCGCACCCTGCTTGCACCTATGGTTATTACATAAACAACTACCTTAGATTAGATCCGCTTCGGTGGCCGCATGGTCTGACGCGCTACTCTCGCGGTAGACTAGACTGAAAATGAAGGATGGGGGGTCCAAGTTTCAAGTCTCATTGGGTTGTACTGAGGGTGGTTTTTAGAAAATTGTGTTCCAATCCCTCAATCCCTCTTCACGCAAATGCAAATACACTTCCTCTAAATATTACCTTCTTAAATCCCTAAAAAACACTAGATTAATTAGTTCATAAGAGTATAATACGAACAGGTAGTAAGACACGGGTGTTAAAAGAAAAAACTACTCTTAGACTATGAGACGTGTAATACATCAATAGGGAAGTTATTTGTCCAAACAAACAACCGACACAAAGCTATCAGTCTGCCTGCTCTGAAAAGAAACGTAACTTAGCTTTTAGAACACATATCTTATTTGCGGACTGAATGATTGACTTGTATTTCTGACACTCTCGGAATATCCCAAGACACGCATATTCCACCAGTCTTAACAACATTATCTTAGTTGCGTAGAATGCAGTAACTACACATCTGGTAACAAGGTCGCAGTCTCCTTGGAACAATTCTCTGAGACTCACGGTCATGATCCACGTTTCTCTGCGGTTTACGTTGCTTTGTTAGAGGAACGTGGCGGCGTCTTACACTTGGAAACTAAAAGCGAAATTAAAATCCTCTAATTAACCAGACGAGAACACAAATATATGTAAGATAAAAGAGTAGGATGGAATGGGGAGCAAGCTAAATTATTTCAGTATTTCTGCACACAAAAACTTTTTTTGTCAAATAAAAGGAAATATTTTTCCACATTTAAGTTTAATTTTAGGTGACCTGGTGGTATTAGGGGTAAGGTATAGGACTTCTGTTCTGGGGGTCCGGGGTTCAATCCTCGGTCCCGGACAGATTTATCTGATGGCCAAACCCTTCCTTCACCTCTGACCAAAACATCTTGTGAATGGGGGAATGCCAGGCCTCCACACGTGGTTCGGATTCCACTTTAAACTGTAGGTCTTTCATTTTCATCTCTCAATCACCCTACCATTACAGATTACACGTTAGCGTAAGTGCGTCTAATTCCGGCGGGTAGTAAGACGCAGTGCTAATAATAATAATAATAATAATAATAATAATAATAAATAATAATAATAATAATAATAATTTTAATTAAAATTAGCTACACATAATTATTGGATATATTTTGTCATGAGCATCTTAACGTTTGACCGAAAACTTAAAAAAAAATTAAATAAAAAGTCTTAGTTAAGTAAAACTTATCACTCACTATACGCACATGTCAAATATTTAAGAAATGTAAAGTTTACTATGTCTAAGAAAGGTAATATGTTGCCATAATTTGTTTATCAAAGTTTTTTGATAAAATACCTATGACCTAACCTTTACTAATAGTCGAATACCTTTTATAAAATAATATTGTAGAATTTACAAATATTTTATAAAAGATGTAAGCTATAGATTATGCTCAAGGATTTTCTCAAACAGTGCTTCCTATAAAACGCCACTAATATGCAACTTAAAATAAAACCACAAAACAAGTTTTTTAATATATTTCTTTTTAAATAATTTTATCCCGTGTCACATAACTTTGGATATTAATCTTAAAAGTCATTGATTAAATTTACATAACGGTAGCATAATCAATTGGATTAGAAACATAAGAGAGAATTGTTTTATATCTCAAGATTTTTTAAACAAATATATTCTGTACATAGTATTTTTTTTAAATTCTGTCACGTGAATAAATTATAAATAATTAAAAAAATATACATATTAAATATATTCACCTTCTGAAGATATATGTTACATCCTTTTTGAAACATAAACAAAGCAAACAATGACATACTTGAAAGGATTTTCAACAAAGATATAAAAACCAATTAAACAAAGAGAGGAGAATTTTCCAATTAATAAGTCAAACAAAATGAAAGATAGACATGCTCGGTCATTTGTTTTTGTTGCTTTGTTTCTAAGGGATCGGGAAGCTCAATGGTTTTCACATCAAATATATTTTTTTTGGTATACAGTTTGGTGTTTTTGCTTTGAGGTCACTTGTTTGCAATATTACTTCTTTGGGCCATGCTCGTTGGAATAGTTGAAATAAGGCGGGGAGTAATTGTATCAAGTAATTGAAAGATTAGGCGAGCTTTCTGGATTGAATGTATGTTTGACTAAAAAGTGGAAATTGGCGCTCGTAATGCTGGTGGTTGGCTACGAGTGCTTTGGACCAAGAAATCTAACAATAATGTTTTATTATAAATAATAAAAGTATTCTTTAATAATAAACGAAACCCTAGGAGTAAATAATTATCTAGACAGTTGAATTTTTAATAGCAAATAACATAGAACATAAAAGTAGAATCCCTTTCTACCATTACAATATTAATATGATTTGTTAATTCCAGGAATCATAAGGGTAATACTAACTAGACTAAACTTCCTTTGTATACTTTGCTCATTAGTAAATATATTTGTTGGTTCCTAATCACTAAATATGTCTTGTAAAACATAATATGATTATGATCTATTGGCACTCTTTAAATTTGGCACTGACCCTCACATGAAATTTACCGTGTGTACGTACTGACCAATAGTTCTACATGGACGAAATGTGTGAGCAAAGTGGTTAAATACATTGGCACATTTTACTGTTGCTTAAAAACCCTACTACCCTTCTGATTTTGTAAGCAATTATCTACAACTATTGTTTAGAGATCAGTTAAAGGGGAAGTTTATAGGTGAGATATCCAAATTTTCGGGGGAAAAAATTGATAAACAATTGGGGGGGAAAACATTTTAAGTGTACCCTACCGGGATTCTAGCCCAAACCTCTCTATCACTGCAAAAACCAAACTGGACGAGCTAGATAGCAATTTTTCCACTTTTTACTCACGTTTGATTTAAAAGTAATTATTTGTGCGCAGTAGAATTTAATATTCACCTCACTGGCAGTCAATTATCCTCAAACAATTTAAATTTTTACTTCTAAAATAGAACCCGGTTTTGTTGGTAATTTTTTTTTTTTTATTTTTATTCGTCATTACAAATACAAGTTTGACATAGGTCAGCTGTGCTTTAAAAAATGACACAACTTTTTTTTTAATGTTCATGCGTTGCAATTAAAAAATAAAGCGTACAGCGTAGACATAGAGGTTCCACCTTTGAAAAATTGTAACTTTGTTTCATGTAATTCTTTGTATTCAAAACGTTATTAAAAGGGTTTTTAAAAATTTTAAATCCTTTCTGGCTATGTAATTGTTTTTAATTGAAAGAATATGTGAAAATAAAATAAAAGCAACACAACATTAATGCTTTAATTTTTTGGTCAACAGTAACCAATATTCAAATTTAATTGGTTTAAGGCCTTTCACACTTGGATACAATAGTTTGGATTCTTTTTTAATTTTGGGTTGGTAGTTTGCTTTAAGTTGATAGTGAAAATCAATGGCACTTTGCTATTTTTGACATCAAAACTAAAAGTATACTTAAATCGTTTAAACAAATAGCGTTTCTAAACTTAATAATTAATTCATAAACTTGAACCCCTTTACGATTTTGTTCTAGACGTAATTTAAGTGAAATTTTCAGACTAACAAATTATTTTCTACGTTCGATTTTACAAACTTTATAATTTCTGGAACGACTGGGACTCCTTTTTTTTCGGTCTATTGATTCAAAACAATGAAAAAAAAAATCAATAAATTTTAGCAAATGTTAAATATTTTGGACATACTGGTTTATAAATCTCAGAAAGGGTGCTCGTCCCTAAGGCGCGAAGGTGGCGCCCCTCAACTCCACGAATCACTGTTCCTTTTTAAAAGTTTTTTATTCGCACTCTCACGACAAATTTTAATCTTGTCATAATAGTTTCAAGAAAAATTGTTTTTGGTTTAAGTAATAGAAGGCAATGTTTTTTTTAAAATGGCATGCGGCTGGGCGTGAGGCGGTCAGCGCCTGATATTGTGAAACCAAACCTTCCTCCCCTTCACCTCTTGTTTTCCCAAATGGCATGCAGTCAAGGAGCGCGACAGTCAGCGCCTGACATAAGTGAAACCAAACCTTCCCTCCCCTTCCCCCCCTTGTCATCAAAGGGGCATTGGGGTTGGGCGCGAGGCGGTCAGGGGCCTGATATTGTGAAACCAAACCTTCCCTTCCCTTCACCTCTTGTCTTCAAATGGCATGCAGTCGGCACGCGATGGTCAGCGCTTACATAGTGAAACAAAACCTTCCCCCCCCCTTTACTTAAACCCATTGTCCTCCTCCTGCTATAGTTAGCTAGCTAGCATTGCTTATTCTTTATTTTGAAGGGGCAACTCCCTCACGGGGCCCTAAAGGTTTTGAAAAGCTTGTGAAATGTGTAATAGCGTGAACCAGCAATAATGTTGTCATCATCCTGCGTGCTCCTTCATCTTGAGGATGTTTGTGTGGCGTGTGCGTTTATAATAATATTATGTGGGGTTTTTATTTTAGGATAATGTTTTTGAGATATATGTTTTAATATTTTTTTGTAACTAAGCTTAATATGAATAGTTCAATTCAGGCATTTTAAGACAATGAATATTCCCAAGTTTAACTTTTGATAAAAAAGAGAATTGATTTCATTAGATGGGCCATGTCCTGAATTTTGTATGGAACAAAGTGAAAACATACATACCTATATATGTATGCACATTACACAGCTGCAGAATTTCTACAACACATCCACGCCTTTGAGGGAAGTTTATTATTTTTATCTTTTCATGTTGTTTGTGATATGAATTTTTGAGATTAACTAAATGAATATTTAGCAAAAATATTCCGAAATTTGTGTCTTCTTTAAATATATTATTTAGAAATAATTTATGAATAAACAGGCTGCGCCCTCCAGCTTCTAAAATAACGATCCACCACTGTAAATAACCCACACAAAATTTGAATGCGCATACAACCCTAAAAAGTTGTATTACATATACTTGCCTAGTCTTAATCCTTTCCACTTACTTATTCAAAATTGTGTGGTTATTTAGAGTGGGGGTTTCGTCATTTTAGAAGCTGGAGGGCGCAGCCTGTTTTTCAAAAAATTATTTTTTTAAATAATATATTTAAAGAAGACAAAAAATTTGGGAAATTTATATTTTGCTAAAATTCTTTTTAGTTAAACTCAAAAATTCATATCACAAACAACATGGGAAAGATAAAAATAATAAAACTTCCCTCAAAGGACATGGATGTGTTGTAGAAATTCTGCAGCTGTGTAATGTGCATACATATAAATTATGTATGTTTTCACTTTGTTCCATACAAAATTCAGGATATGGCCTACCTAATGAATTCAATTCTCTTTTTTGATCAAAAGTTTAATTTGCAATATTCATTGTCTTAAGCGCCTGAATTGAATTATTCATATTTAAGCCTAGTTAAAAAAAAAATTAAAACATATAACTCAAATAAACATTATCCTAAAATAACCCTACATAATTTTTATTATAACGCAATACGCCCACAACACTTCTTCCCAAGATGCAGGAGCACGCAGGGATGACTGACAACAATTATTGCTGGTTCACGCTATGCACATTTTCACAAGCTTTCAACCTTAGGGCGCGTGGGGAGTGCGCCTTCAAAATAAGAATAAGAAATGCTAGCTAGCTAACTATAGCAGGAGGAGGACAAGGGGTTAAGGAGAGGGAAGGTTTGGTTCACAATGTCAGGCGCTGACCATCGCGTGCCTGACTGCATGCCATTTGAAAGACAAGAGGTGAAGAAAGGGGAGGGAAAGGGGTTTGGTCTCCCAATATCAGGCGCTGACCGCCTCGCGCCCAACCGCATGCCATTTTTAAAAACATTGCCTTCTATTAAACTTAAATCAAAAAACATATTTTTCTTGAAAACTATTATGGAAAAGATAAATTGTCGTGAGAGTGCGAATAATAACTTTAAAAGGAACTGGGGATTCGTGGGGTTTGGGGGGCGCCCCGCCTCGCACCTTAGGGACGAGCCGCCCCTGGTTATTTAATTTTGTTAGTACAAATGATTGGAATATTGAATAACCCTTTTTTGGGAAGGTTGGTATGTATGTTTTTTTTTTTTTGTTTCCATTTAAACTAAAAAAATAATTCATTGGTCAGACGGGACTTTTTTCTGTTATATCCATTATTCTTCATAGAACCATAGTAAGTTCTTACTATCAGCAAGTGAAGTCATTCCGAAAAAAACATGTGTAGCAGCAGTTGAAAATAGTCGAAGCTGTACAAAATATGAGCTATGGTGTGGTGGGGGAGGGAGGGGAGTTAATGTTTCTTCGTGAATCTTCGTACCACTCAGACACGTTCTCAACTCATTCTTTCTAGCATTCGCAGTTTGTATGATGTGTTTGATCTATTTCTTAATTGCATAAGCTACTGTTTGTTTGATTGTTTCAGTATTAAAAAATATTTTTTTTGATATGTAAGTTGGTAGTCAGATTCAGATAGAAATTTAAAATTTTTAATTAACAATTTCTTCAAATTATATTTCAGCAAGTCTTTGAACTACAGTTGTACAATTTTTACATTATAATTTACTTAACAGGTGGAATAAAATATTATCAATGTTGACTAAAAATATTCATATACAAATTTTGTATTTTTCTAAGTTTATGTTTACCAGAAGCCTACTGAAAATCAGTGGTTTCTTAACTTTTATAACTCGTGGCCCTAAATATCCTAAAATATTTCACAGCCCCCTTAGTTTTTTTTTACTAAAATTTTAAAAGGGATTACATAAATCAACCAATTTAATTTGTATTTTTTTGGGACCTCTGCAGTTGAAACACTTTTCACTAATTTGTATATTCTTGGTTGAATGTATTACTTAACGCATTCACATGCAGGAGTCGATTTCGCTGCTTAGTTTTAATATTTTACCCCCCTTTCTAAAATAATTTTTTTACATAAATAAATAAAACAAAGGGCAGAAAAATTTAAATGGCGATGGTGAGCAGATGGGATTATTTAGTACAATCCATAAATTTATTTTTATCCGTTGACTTTCTCCCCCAAACCCCGGGAAAATTGAGGAGTATACTGTGCTCACATGCTTACGATCATCGAATTCTTTCTTCCATAAAGTAAAATTTAAGGATAATTGTTTCAGTAATAAGCAAATAACATTTTAAATAATTTTTTGAGATCCCCCACAAAACCTTTTTCACAGCCCCCGGTTAAGAATCGATGCTGTAGCTTTACATCTTGTTTTAATATTCCTAGCGCTTCTAATAATTATTTGAACATTCTTCATTTGAAGTTGTAATGAGAAATTGCCATGAAATAAACTTGGCCGTCTTCCTTCAATCTATTAACCTGTTCTGGCCATGTTTACCACTAAGATTCAATCACACCAAAAAAAATAGCGGAGGGAATGGTAGCTCAAACACGTAATCGATGCGTAATAGTCACCTGTATAACTAAACTATTCTCTCTATCAAGTCTTAATCGATAGGTTTTTGGATACAAAATAATCAACTTAGGTCCAAGAGCCTGATGTTTAACGTGTAGATTAAAAAAAATTTTTATAGGCAACATCTTTATAATTAAATTTTTATTACAAAAAACCTTTTTACGTTTAAGATTTTCATTTACAATTATACTGCATAAAAATTTCCTCATCCACCAGGCCAGACAGCCCGTAAACCCTTAGCGGCTGCCACGGACTTTAAGGCATTAGACTCGCTTTGTAGGAGACTACCCTTGACGGTGTTGGTCGGAATTTTTCCCCAAGCTGAATGGATTGAGTGGGTATTCAACATGTTATTTGTAATGGTAACTTATACTTTTCTTCCACGTTTTAATGCAATTTGATCTTTATCTAAAACCATTTCCATTCATTTTCTACCTTTACCACAAGCCGTACCATGACATACTAATTAATATTCTTTTATAATGAGAAACAATAGAAAGGGGAACATCTTGGGCTCATTCCCTCTGGTTTTTTCCAGTGATCAGAATCTCAAGGTCAGATTACGCCAGCCGGGTGTAAAGAGATGTATTTTCTGTTAGGTTTTTTATCATTCTTCTTTCACTTAAAATGAGTACTATGGATTTTCTCGATTCAACCATCCTCATGGTTATAGCTGTGGCGTCCCACGTTGTAAGAAGGACCTATCTCCAAAGTGCTATTCCAGATGTAATTTCGCTCGTTGGTTGTTTGATGAACCCCCCAGCGAACACCCTGACTTTATAGGGGTTATATCTATGAAGACTTCATAGCTCGAGTGTCTTTTCCCCACTATTTTCTCCGGGTTGCACTCACCTCCACTCACCTCCACTCATCTCAACTCACCTCCACTCACCTCCACTCACCTCCCACTCACCTCCACTCACCTCACCCCCACCTCCACTCAACTCACCTCACCTCCACTCACCTCCACTCGCCTCCACTCACCTCCACTCACCTCCACTCACCTCCACTCACCTCACTCACCTCACTCACCTCCAATCACTCCAATCACCTCCACTCACCTCACTCACCTCAACTCACCCTCACTCACCTCCACTCACCTCACTTTACCTCACTCACCTCCACTCACGAGGGAACGAAGGGAAAATGACCACAAGACAGGGACGTAATAAAACGACGCAAGGATTGATATAAATTAAATTTCGGGTATTTTTTATGTTTTTCCAAAGAAATAAGCTATCGGGGAACCACCTTAAAATAGTTAAAAATCCCCGAGTAACAGAAATAAAAAGGAATATACCCCCCTACTATCACTACACGACTTTTACACCAAAAGGGATTTTTTTTTGAATGAAATAAATTACTATTATTAATTGACGGGAGGAAAAAAAATTAAATTTTAGTAAATTGCTAGGAGATTATTAAAAATCCTCACAATACCTACATCGCTATGTAGGCCAGTTTTGATTCCCTGTCGAGAAACCGTCAGGTTAATTTACTCAAATCACAAGATTTGTAGTAAAAGCTCAGATAAAAATTTTAGACATTTCTTGGTAAATTTTGTGCACATTCTAAGCACATTAACAATTTTTTAGAGATTCTCAAGAACTTATTTTTACTATATTGGGAACCGTGTAATGGTAAGCAAACCCTAAAAGTCAGAGATTTAACGAAAAGGCTAGGTTATATATCACTTTAATCCTTGACCTGGAGTACTGGTTCGAATATAAAAAGTTTTTCCTGACTTGATTTAACGAGATTTTGCGTGAATGAAGCCTATCTCTCGATGCTATGAAGCGTATGCTCTGTGAAACAACGCTGCAAGTACTATACCTGCCCTGGTAATGGCAGGTATAGAGAGTGGAAGACACTAAGCTCTAGGGAGTTAAAAAGAATGAAACTGATTGCATCGACGTGTGTGTACGAGAATGTTCAACAAAATACCAACTTCAAGTCACATTTTACATTTAACAATTGGAGAGAGCTATGATTTGTAAAAAAAAGACATTGAATGTATATTTTTCTAAATAAAGCTTTAGACAAATAATACACACACATTTTTCATAATATACCCAAACATTTCAGCTATTTTTCAATGAGATATAGCTTACATGCATTTGAGTAATATTCGATATTTTAGATGTGATTATAAATGTATTCTTTTTAAATATTCAAGTTAAAGAAAAATTATTTCTTAAATTTTACCTTATCTAACTTTCCATGGGAGACTAATATAAATTTGTACTAATTAATTTAAAGACATAGATAAAAGAATATATTTTATATAAATAAAATTTTTTGCCTGGGGAGAGTTTTAAAAAGTTTAAAAGAAAAAAAATCTGTTTGGGCATAAATCGCCCCAAACAGTAGTCGATCGGAGGTCTACTTGAACTTGGCCCCCCCTCTTTTTCCAAGGCCATAGGGATGGAACATTAGTGGCCCCTATATATGAGAGCAGATCTATTTCAATATTAATGAGCCATGACGATAATTAATGTGAATTTATAAATTTTTAATAAAACTACAAAGCTATGATTTACAATTTTTAGCTCTTTGGGACATTTATAACTCACTTTTTTATTAAATATTTCAGAGCCCATTCAAAGCCCACAGGAAGTGGAACAAATCCAATTGTTTTTAAAGTCAATGGATTTAAAAAATATCCATTAACTAATTATTAAAGGGCTTTTAAATCTAGACATCATTTTTTTACCTTTAAATAAACTATTAATCACTTATGTTTCTGAATCTGAATGGCTTTTTGGATAGGATTTTTTTAAAAAGGAACAAGATTTGTATATGGGTATTATCTACAACAAAGTATAGTACATGCAAAGTATTACAAATATTAAAATCCTGTTGCAGGGTTTAAACGTTCTCATGTGATTCAATATTTCAGGGACACAACTCCTGCTCGGATAGAACGGTTATTTTCACAATATAGGTTCCCAAAATATTCCAAGGACTGGTTATTTTATTATAGAGTAAGGTAACCTGAGGCAAATAAGGCCCAGGGTCTAATAAGGCCCACTTTGAAAAAATAACATTTACCGTTATTGCGGAGGTTGGGTTTTTTTTTTTCCCCCCACACACCAAAGACACAGTACAATGACAACTCAGTGGAGCGATATTTTTCTAGCGGCGCCATCTTGTAAGTTGGGGCCCAGACCTTTTGTGTTTAGGTGGTTGTGTCTCTTTTTTATAAAAGTGCGAGTTTTTAAAATTCGTAGGTTTTATTTAATATCTTGTTCTTTTCACATTGATTTTTTTTATTACAATTATTATTTCAATTTAAATTTTATAATTAAGATTGTTTTAATTGATTTGAATTCATATTTTTACGTGAAAATATTGTAATATAAACCTACTATTCCGTGGCTAATAAGGCCCAGTGAATTTGTTGGTGGGCCTTATTAAACCCTTAAAACGAGACCGAATACATTAGTTTAAAAAAAGTGATGTAGTTCATAATCAAATAATGTTAAAGACAGCAAACTTGTAAACAGAAACTGTTCCCGAAATAAAGGTTACTTCTTTCAGGTTGGTTGATAAAGAAAAAAATTAAGTTACTTTTAATCTCTAATTTAAAGATTTTAATTTGGTTTTTATTTTTTTCAAATTGTTAAATTTTCCCCTTATAAAAATATTTGTAGTATATTTCTTGATAAACATTTATATTATCTAGAATTCTTCAATATTAGATATATAAAAGATATGTGGGAATTTTTTTAATGATTTATATGTTCTAAAACTTCAAATTTAAAAAGGGGGGAAATACGTGAGAATAGGCATGAGTGCTTTAGCAAGGAATAGAGAAAAAGAGCTGAGTGCAAAAGGATTAAACTGCTATAATTTGTGATTTTATTTTTTAGTGATTGATAGTGATTAGTCACTTATTTTGTTGCCATAGGCCCCCGAAATGTCAGAAGTCAAGAAGAAACGGGGTCTTTGGAATGATGGAAGTCTGGAAGCTGCTATAAAGCTGTACAAAGAGGAAAAACTATCTCAACGTGCAGCGTCAGAACGCTATGGAGTGCTAGAAGAACATTGAGGAACCAATTTGAAGACAGAGAAGAAAGACGAAAAGCTTAGGAAGAAAGACTGTGCTAACAAAAGAACAAGAGAAGAACTTAGTAGAAAGAATAGTAAAGTTTGCTTCAATTTGGTGTCCCTTTAACTCCAAAAAGCTATACGAAGGCAAACATTTATTTTTGTGAACAAATAAAATTAAGAATAACCTTCAATTTAAAAAAGTGTTCTCGCGGGAAAAAGATTGGTTTAAAGTTGTTTTTAAGGAGAAACCCAAACATTTTCCCAAACGTAAAACCCAATTTTTGAATCCTGCTCGAGCTCAAAAAACTAAATAAAGCCATAGTGAATCAGCAACTTTTGATGGAGTCAAGAAGCTTTATGAAGAGTTAGACATTAATAAATCATCCAGAACGTCTCTACCAAAAATGGATGAAAAGGGATGTCGTCTCACAAACATAAACAACCAAGTCAGTCTTAGCGCAAAAAGGTTCTCGAAGAGTAAAATATGGTTTCTTCAGAAAAATGCAGAGAGTGTCCACTGTTGTTGGGTTTTTGTAAATGCAGTAGGGCTGCTATCCCACCCTTTATTATCTTCAAAAGGGAAAAAAGGGAAAAAGCCTGAAGTTGGATGACAATTTGCCTGTTGGGAGTTTAGTAAAGAATGGCACCGAAGGGGGGCATGACTACACCATTATTCATTGAATTTATAAGCATCTTGGAAAAAAACAAAGCTCCTGGAAAATGTCTCCTGATTTTTTATGGGGCATCGTCGCACTTAGATTATCTTATAGTTGACGCTGCAGAGAATAATAATATTTTGCTGTACTGCAATTCTTCAAACACCACTCACGAGCTACAGCCTCTTGACAAAGCTGTCTACAAGATCATTCGAGCATCATTGGGACCAAGAATCTTGTTTTGTTCATGTTCCAAAAGCCTAATAAAAGACTGACCAAAGCGCGTTTTTTAACCACAGTTCTGAGTAAAGTCTGGTCAAAGTGTATGACTCCTCTAATATTATCAGTGGATTTCAGGGCCAACTGTTCTGTATCCATTTAATCCTAAACGCCATTCCCCGAAGAAGCGTTTGCACCATCTGTATTAACAGAAATTCCTGAGCCACATTCTCAAAGTATGAGTTTCTGAAGAAAATAACTCGAGATATTTCTCTAATTCCGACCACTTCTGGGTTTAAAAAATTTAGAAGGGGTTCCCCAATTTATTACGATTCCAAATCTTCTGACAGTGAAACCCGAGCCCTTATGCCTGTTTAGCCAAGGCATCAACAGCGTCCACTTCGAATCTACAGCTCATCATCTTCAGATTCCCCACAGTGAAATTATTGAGCCAGTGTCAAGATGGGAACAGACATCAGAAAGAGGCCGCAACAATAACAGTACCAGTAAGAAAAACTCCTAATCCACTACCTTGGTATTTTCAGATAAATTTCCGATGATGAGATTCCATTGGCAAATCTAAAAAACAAAGGATTTTTGAAGTCCCCGTTTCCAGAGTTTTTAAAGCCAACGCCAAATTTAAAGCAGTTGTGAAAGCAAAACCACGAAGAAAAGCATTAAATTATCAGGGCCAGAGAGTGACCAAAAGAACTTTTCAAGAAAAGGATAGTAGTAAAAAAGAAGGCTGCCAATAATAAACAGGAAAAAACAAAGAAAAGTAAAGGAACAAATAGACCGTCAAAAGGGCTGATGGGATTGTCATGGATGCAGAGAAGAAAAGGTTGCTGATATGAGGCAATGGCTCACCCGTGTCTTCATTGGTACCATGAGGAGTGGTTTGGTTCTCACCAAAGAAGACCTGGACGTATTTGGTGTGCTGTTTTTTTTTTAAACTATAATTATGATTAAAATTTATTCAAAATTAGTTCCCATTTCAAAGTGCCCAAATAATTGTTATTTTTTCTTTTTAAAATATTTGATTTTCGTTCCATGGGCTTTATTAAACTACCATGGTTTAATTTAAGGCCCAAAAATAGTGTTTTTATCAAGAAGTTGGTTAAAATATAAATTACGCTAAGATTTGCTTTTTTTTGTGTGTTTTTTTCTAATTAGTAGTAAAAAAAACTTTTAATATGAACATTGTCATTTCCATTAATCCTAAACACTTATATAAATTATTCGATTTTTAAAAAAGGTGGGCCTTATTTGCCTCAGTACCTTACTCCAGCTTCAAAAAGTCGGTTTTTTAAGTTTCAGTTATATATTTACAATATTCCCCTTAAACGCACTAAAACTTAAGGGTGAAAAAACTGTCGATTTGAAATTTCTCATCCTGGTACCTGCAAAAAATTATATCCATATTATAATACATTGTAAAATACATGTTACAAATTATAACATATAAATTTATCTTTTGGTATATGTAAGGAACAAACGTACACATTTTTAAAATTTCTATCTTTTAAATTAATTTTTTTCAACATTTGAAAGCTGAAAAAATACGCATTTCAAGAAAAAAATAAAGAAAAAATAAAAACTAATTTTTTGATTAAATAAATATATATTAATTTCATCATTCTAATTTTATTTTATCTAGGTCAGCTATATTAAGTTTTAATTATTGATAAGTTGGTAACAGTAAGGATAATATGTGAAGTTGTGAAGCGTGTGTCATGAGTTAACTGATGGGCCCGGGTATCCTTAACCTTTTCAAATTAGTGGTTTTC
>JBCFYV010003355.1:0-29606 GCA_039000515.1 Timema cristinae
GGTTTGCTCACAACATATTTATCTGCTGGTGCACTCTACGCTCTATTGATTTCCAATAGAAACAATTGGGGTAGAGGATTGTTGGCTACGTTTTCCAATGGCTAATGAACTTGTTTTACTGTAAGGTACCGTACTTGTTTGAAGGAGACATGGTGGAGGTCTAGTTACTTCGCTTAACTCTTGGCGTGCAACCGACTATAGTAATATGGATGTGATATCACCCGACTAACTGAGTGAAGAGTAGCAGCGATCTAGGCCACCTTAGGGCAGTCAGTTCGTTTTGCTAATATGTTTTTCTTGAGTACGCCGTAAGATGGGAATGCCTACCTTTGCTACACCTGCCTGCTAGGGTTGGGTGGTCCGCACACCGATATTGTTAGCCTGGGTTCACCATTGTTTAAGTTTTATGTTGGTTATGTTTTAGCCTTTTTACCTGTTGGATGACTAGTAGACGGCTAGGCCCCATTCGGACAGCTAGTCAGTTTGTTTACACGTGTTTCTTGTATACTCTGTAAGGTGGGAATGCCTACCTTCTCAACACTGGCGTGCTAGGGTTGATGCTACGCCCAGCTGTATTGGTAGTGTGGGTTCACCATAAGTTAAATTTTGTGTTGGTTACATGTTAGCTTTTATACCTGTAGGGAACTTACCATATCAATATGTGGGTACCTCGACTGAATAAAAATAGTTGCGCTGAAGCGTTGTATTGTTCTCAAGATTTGTTAAATACAATTGTTACTGTGGGGTACGTCTGCCTTCGGCATTAGGGAGTTACTGGAAGTAATTATCTGCCTGATTGGGTTGTCCGGGCCTGTTCTAGGACCCGCCTACTTTATTGCTATTTAGTATTGTTGTAGCCCCTGTTTTGGGAGTTTCGAGTATATGCGACACCGCAGGGCGTCGCTGGTTTGTTACTTTATCTCTTCCATTAGACGAGCGCCTTAAGCCTCGCCCTGGAGGACAGTTACCCTTATATTATGTACTTTCTAATTGTAAACCTTGATATTTAACTCGGTGTTGGTATACCACTACCAATGCTGTGGGTCCCCTATTGGGGCGTACTATTTATTAGATTGTGGGGTACAGTTGACTCCCCTGTACTGTGGGCATGACCTTAACGCCGTTTAGCTTGTTTACCTAAACGGGTATACTAGAGTATTTTATTGATTAGCGTCCGCCTTAGGGCATTTTCAGTAAACTGTACTTGTGGCTTTAGCCAATATCTAATATAGTTTGGTTTCTAGGGTACCCCCAGATGCACTAATTGGCTGCTTGCCAGCTGCATTATTCCTTTGTAATCTGTTGAAGAGAACGCCTACGATTCCTTGTGATACGCAAATAATGGACAACCAAAATCCTATGAACATTCCAAATTAGGTTATGTATTATCTAATGTGTTCACATAATAAATTGTTGCTTTCATTGTTATTTGTGTTATGTAAACTTGCACCCCTACCCTTTTAGCTCTATAAGGTAGGATGCATTTGATAATAAAATTATAACTCTCTTGTGCTCACCTCTGTCTATATTATTTTTTGTGGGATAGTAAAGGGGGTAAGTTGCATGTTCACTGTGCAGTTAAATACAGAAGCTGTCTGGCAGTTGTGACGTCACAATATTGGAGATGATCTAGATGCAGGCTCAGAGGTAATAACAGACTTTGATAAAACATTATTCTTTGTTTGTATAAAAGAGTACATAACATCTCAAGGATTATAAACATGGGTGTAATAAGAAAATAGACTCTTCACTCCTAGACTACTCATAACATTTCCCCCAGTAAAGATGGAAGACAATATATTTTATCTGAAGCCAGGGTTGCATCTAGGGGAAGGGATCCACGGGGGCAATTGCCCTGGGACACACATTCCGGGGGCACATTCACCCCCCCCCCCCAAATATTAAATTCAATTAGAGTTATTATTGTAAATTGATTGAGGGCCAAGTTTGTTTCGTGACCATGAAGTAGTTTTCGAGCCAATTGAAAATAAACACATCAAATTGTTGTGATAAAATTAACAGTTTGCTTTGAGTTTATTTAAAATGCTTGGGTTAGGAAAGAGTGAACTTATTGTTGTATTTGCTAGTTATATCATTTCTATAAATCTTAAACACATTAAACATTTTACTCACACAAACACAACAGATATATAATGAAATAAAGTATTTTGTAAGTCTATTGTTTTAAATGGCAGAAATGTGTGTTCATAATAATGTAAAATACAAAATATTTCACAATATTCTAATGCTGGAATCTCGGAGTTTTATGTCATATAGCAGGATCATATGAAATTATATGACAACGCAGGTGACGAAATTTTAAAATAGAGGATAACTTTTCTACATACATTTCTTAGGTATCTCATTCCAACCGCATTCACCTTGCTCTTGTGTCTCTCCTGAGAAGTAAGTAGTAAGTCTATTTTTATATAATTCACCAGTGATATGTTAATTACTCTATGACATTAGGAAATCAAAATCTCATTGTCACAACTACAAAAATACGCCACCTATCTGTATCTCAAGCTAGTTATATCCAGTCCACCTCATTACACCCTATCTCTATCTTGAGCTAGTTCTATCCAGTCCCCCCCTGTGGGACGGGTTTAGAATAGTCCCGCAGTAACCCCTGCTTGTCGTAAGAAGCGACTAAAAGGGGAGGCTTCTGTGCAGGACGTACCTCGTGTGGGACAAACCTATCCTATATATTTCCTTTCACGTCATTTTCTTCTTCCTTCACTTTCTCCCTTTTTTTCCCCCTTCCCCCTTCGCTTTATCTACCCTTACCTTTTTCTTCCTTTCCCCCACCGTTCATCCTGCACAGAGGCCTTTGGCCTTTCCGTTGACGACCTTGGCAACTAACCCGGCTCTTCTTTGTTTATTATTGGATACCACTGCCTTGAGCTCCTAAATGAAAGTGCGCCGGTTGCAATATTTTAGTAGAAGGGCCTTAGGGATGACAATAACCGGGTACCCTACTTTGAGAAAAGATCGGTTGCGTTCATGAGGGCCCGGACGTAAAATTGGCACTATCCTACACCCACTTGCTGCGACGACCTCTCTCTCGGCGATGCTCTATGCGAAGGTTGTCATGTCTAGCGTCGTATAGAGCCTCTCGTCGGGACAGTTAACAGGGCCATATGTGGTAGAACCAACTTGGATCACCCTGGGTCTACGATCCGAGTATTGTGTAGGTTGTCCCCAATTATGGCATGGCCGACAACATTGTCGCCGCTGGCAACGTACTGCCAAACACTGCTGGCAACTGTCTGCCCGGCCCCTCGCAGGGTCGTAATATAGATAAGAGGCGGAAACGGGTAAGGCCGTCCAGCCCTTTAATTGAAAAAATCCAGGAAGTGGTGAGGCCCCAGCCCCGCTTCCTGGTAATATCTCGAATAGAAGAAAATGAGAACATCAGGCGTGTCAGCCCATTTGTCCTCGAAAGAGTGATTAGTGGAGCTGCCGAAGTCTGGGGTTTCAATTAGAAAACTGCGCGATGGCACAATAATGATCCAGACCGAAAATGACCTTCAGACAGCGAAAATAATGGCAATAACTACCATACCTTTGAGCCCCGCGAATCATTTAAAGGTGAAGGTGGAACCGCACAGGTTCCTCAATGTTTGCAAGGGAGTGGTCACTTTCTATTACCTCGACTGCGTAAGCATTGAGGACATCTGTGAGGAGCTTTCCCCCCACATGTCACCGAAGTATATAGGATCACCATCAAAAGGAACGATGTATTGAGAACACCGACAGTTATATTCTTACATTTGCCACTCCTTTCTTACCAAAGGAGGTCCGAGCTGGCTTCCACGTGCTCAGGGTCCGGCCGTATGTCCCCAACCCTCGGCGCTGTTTTCAGTGCCAGGAGTTTGGGCATACGAAGCTGCGATGCTGTGGTAAGCCAACCTGTGCAGATTGTGGACAGGAGGCTCATGAACAATCATGCGAGTCTCCTAAATTCTGCATTAATTGCAAGGTCCTCATTCTGCCTGGTCTCGGTCCTGTCCGAATTGGAAGGTAGAGAAAAGAGTCCTGGAGATCCAAATAGAAAGGAAGATCCCTTATGCCCAGGCACGCAAAGAGTATACTGCATTGCAAGCTCCGGTATTTCAAAGTTCCTACAGCCAAATTGTCACCCAAAATATAAATTGCCCTAACTGCCACTGCGCAGTTAATATTGCAAAGACTCCTACAAGACCTGTGCCACTCATCTCTATTCGAGACAAACAAAAACAGCCGGCATCATCTGTGGTGATGCAGAAAATAATACAAGTGGCGACACCCTCACAAAAGTCGCCACCACCACCTGTACCCCCGAGGAGACCAACTCTGGGAACACCCCGAGCCCTCCTCGGGAACACCCCCGACCCTCCTCGGGGAACTCCCCCGATCCCTCCTCGGGGAACTCCCCCGAGCCCTCCTCGGGAAACTACCCCGAGCCCTCCAAGGGGAAATAAATTGCGTGCGGCCACTGTTGAGTCGCTCACCCTCGCCTCTGGCCTCCAGAGGCCGGGATGAATGGTGAAACAGTGAGGCCGCCAAGGCGAGTCCCACTGGTGCCTTGAAGAAGGACCAGCGAGAGACCGCCGAAAAGAATTATATGAAAAAAGCGTCGAAGGCCTTAACAAAGCCTTCGCGCAAGGATCCAACTACCCAGTCTCTCCAAAATAAACCGAAGCCTCTCCTGAAGCGGGAGGTCCAGGAGAGACTGGGAAAGGCAAGAGGACCTAAAAAGGCCCTGAACCAATTTTTATTATTAAGGGATAGTGACATGGATTGCGAGGATAACTAAATATTATATTAACTAAGTATGACGCTACTACAATGGAATTGTAGGGGTTTCTATGCTCGTGTAGATGAAATAAACAACAAATTTCTTCCCTGCATCCTTCCATCTTGTGTTTGCAGGAGAACCACTTCCGCCCAAATGACAACCCGATGCTTCGTGGGTACGATGTGTATCGTACCGACAAGCCTTTCTTTGATCGGGCTAGCGGAGGTGTGGCTATATTCGCACGAAGCAATATATATCACACAAATATTAATATCGTTTCTGATCTGCAAGTGATTGCTGTCAGAGTCTCCCTCCCTTTGGTGGTAACAATATGTTGCATCTACCTCCCAACGGGAGAGCGTGTTCCTAAGAGGACCTTAGAGGCCCTCTTTATACAACTTCCCGCCCCCTATATCATCTTGCGGGACTTTAATGCGCATAACCTGATGTGGGGGTCCAATATTACTGACGCACGTGGGAGGATGGTAGAGGATATTCTTTCTCGGGAAACCTGGTGTTAATGAACACCGGAACCCAGACACACTTCTCTACTTTAATGGTGTATCCTCTGCCATCGACCTAACATTTTGTAGTCCCGGGATCGCTGCCCACTTCCTTTGGGAGGTCCACTCGGACCTATGTGGCAGTGATCATTATTCCATTCTGCTCTCACCACTTGAAGATCCTCCCAGTACAGCGCGGATACCCCAATGGCTGCTAAAACGTGCTGACTGGGATCGATTCTGCGAGATCGCTGTATTTGGTGAATCCCAACATCCTGACGTCGATATTAAGGCTGGGCATTTTACTTCGACGGTCATCGCGGCGGCGAGTGTTTCTATCCCTAAATCCTCGCCAAATCCGCGCCACCGTCCTGTTCCCTGGTGGAACGAGAAGTGTCGGTTGGCTGTTTCTGATCGTCGAAGGGCCCTTCGCCTCTTTCATCGACGTCCAACTTTGGAGAATCTGGAAACATTCCGGATTCTACGTCTCGAGCTCGCCGTGTTATTCGAGAAAGCAGAAGAGATTCTTGGAGACAGTTTATTTCTACCCTTACAATTACCACTCCCACAACTAAGGTTTGGGACAATAAACGTAAATTAAGTGGTAACAAAAATTCCATTAATAGTATACCTGCCCTCATGTCTAACGGTTCGCTTGTCTCCTCCCCTGTGGAGGTCGATAATGTATTGGGCTCGATGTTCGCCGCTATTTCTAGCACTGCGAGCTACTCTAACGAGTTCGCGGTGCATAAGCGCAGCATCGAGCGCCTTACTATTGATTTTGGCCAAAGTCGGGGGGAGGATTATAACACCCCCTTTAGTAAAGAAGAACTTACCTATGCCCTGTCCCAGGCGGGCAATACAACTTCTGGCCCGGATGGTATCCATTACGAAATGTTGCGCCAACTGTCCCCTGCTGGACGGGCGTTCCTCTTAGACCTCTACAATTGTGTTTGGGAATCTCGTCAATTCCCAACACTATGGAGACAAGCAACCGTTATCCCAATATATAAAAGTGGCAAGGATAAATTAGAGCCAACTAGTTATAGACCGATAGCCTTAACTAGTTGTGTATGCAAAATATTAGAGAAAATGATCAATAAAAGATTATATGGTATCTAGAATCACGCAATCTACTATCCAATATGCAATGTGGCTTTCGCCGTAACCGATCCACGGTGGATCACCTTGTTCGCCTTGAGACAGCAGCTCGTGACGCTTTCCTCCATAAACAGCACCTCTTGGCTGTCTTATTTGATTTGGAGAAGGCTTACGACACCACCTGGCGGTACGGCATTTTAAAAACCCTGTTTAATTGGGGGTTCCGGTGGAACCTCCCTATTTTTATATCTAATTTTATGTCTGATAGACACTTCCGGGTAAGGTTAAACAACACTTTATCCGATGATTTTATTCAAGAAAATGGGGTGCCTCAGGGTAGTATTTTAAGCACTACGTTATTCGCTATCGCGATAAATAGCATCGTGGACAACGTGCACGTACCTGTCCGTTCATGTCTTTTTGTGGATGACTACGCAATTTATTGCAGTTCATCAAGTCTCCACAGGGCTGAACGACAGATACAACTCGCTGTAAACAATCTATGGTTGTGGGCATCTCAAATGGCTTTAGTTTCTCTGCGGCCAAGACGACTGTCGTCTACTTCCATAGATTACGTGGAATACAGCCAGTCCCCAATATTTTAATGAACAACGTTGTTTTACCTGTCTCCGAGACCGTAAGGTTCCTGGGACTTTTATTCGATTTTAAACTAACTTGGATCCCCCACATCAAAGACCTGTAAGCGAGGTGTATTAAAGCTTTGAATTTACTTAAAGCTGTGAGTGGTCGCTCTTGGGGTGCTGATAGGGAAACCTTGATGCGTCTCTATAGAGCCTTGGTGAGATCAAAACTTGATTACGGCAGTTTTGTATATGGTTCCGCTAGACCCTCGGCGTTAAAGATGCTCGATAGCGTCCACCATGCTGGCATTCGACTGGCTACTGGTGCTTTTCATACCAGTCCAGTCGTCAGCATCTGTGCCGACGCCGGTGAGCCCCCTCTTTCATACCGGCGGTCTTACCTCCTGGCATCTTACGTGTCGAAATTGCATTGCATGCCAAATAATGTTGCTTACCGCCCTGTATTTCATCCCCCTAACCGTGTCTTGTATGAAACTAAATGGCGTAGTACAAGGCCGGTTGGGATCCGGATGCAATCTGTTTTCGACACGTGTGGGATAGTCCTGCCAAAGGCTATCCCCACATCACCAGGTCGAGTTTCTCCCTGGAAAATACGCCCTCCGAAATGCCATTTTGTTCTTGCCAAATTCCCTAAAGCTACCACCCCAAACTTTGTATATGAGAGGACTTTTAATGAGCTCCTCTCCACTCGCTTTCACGGATTTGAGCGCATCTACACTGATGGCTCTAAATCTGGAGTCTCCGTGGGATGTACTTTTGTTGTGGAAGGATACAATTTTAAATTTGGTTTACCTAATGGAACCAGTGTTTTTACAGCTGAATTATATGCCATTTTTAAATCTTTGTGTTTTGTATACCGAAGTAGTCACCGTTCTGTCCTCATCTGCACGGATTCCATGAGTGCTCTGTTGGCATTGTCCACTCTCTACTCGTGGAATCCTCTCGTGCAGATGATTCACGAACAAATTTTAAAAATTGATTCATTAAGCACCCGGCTCGCCTTTTGCTGGATTCCTGGTCACGCTGGTCTTCCAGGGAATGAACTGGCGGACCAGGCAGCAAAGGAGGCAGCGAGCTTGCCTCCGGAGGCGAGTCTGGGTGTCATGTTTTTAGATCTTAAGGGTTATGTTCGGCGTGGAGTGTTACGCACCTGGCACGAGCAGTGGGTTTCGACCCCTGCTCAGAACAAGCTGCGGTCCATCAGGGACGGTGTGTCGCGATGGCCCTCTTCTATACGAAAGTCTAGGAGAGAGGAGGTCATCGTGACGAGACTCCGCGTCGGGCATACATTTCTAACCCACGGATTTTACTCAGAGGGGATCCACCTCCAGTGTGTGAATTTTGCGATGCTCCCCTTAGTGTGCACCACATTTTGGTGGAGTGTCGCAGATATGCCCCTATTCGCCTGGCCCTTGATTTTAAAGGTGACCTTCGTTTTTTATTACGCGACAGCGCTGAAGGAGTTATTTGTTTACTCCATTTTATACGCCAGGCGAATCTTTTTAGTGCCATTTGAGTCACTTTTATAAAGTGGCTCATCTGGATTTTATCTCATATTGAGACCTTTTTAACATTTTAGTATACTTTAATGTGTTTGTCTTGTCGTTTTATCCATTTTAACAAACTTTAATAAATTAATTATTTTAACATGTTAGTTTTGTCTTTTTAACTACTATATTGTTTTAATATGTTTGTTTTGTTTTTTATTAGAGTGATACACCTGTGTTTTTTTTAGCAGGTGTTTCACTCAATTGTACTTTGAGCCCATTTGAGCACTCCTATGGAGTGTCTCAGGTGGTGAATGATTATATCTCTCCCCTATCGGGATTTTATTATGTTTTAAATATATTTCAAGGCCCTAATGACCTCGATGTGTCGATGGGCCTCAAAACCACAATAATAATAATAATAATAATAATAATAATCTATCCAGTCCACCCCATTACACCCTATTTCTATCTCGCGCTTGTTATATCCAGTCCACCTCATTACACCCTATCTCTATCTTGAGATAGTTCTATCCAGTCCACCCCATTACAACCTATCTCTATCTTTAGCTAGTTCTATTCAGTCCACCTCATTACATTCTATTTCTTGATGGTCCACTCTAATGTTATCCCTCCATCATCATGAATCACATTATGAGAATAAATAATGTCCTATTGAGTGACGTCATAAAAGTCAAAGTAGAAGGGAAAAGGAGACCAGGAAGACTGAAAATGTAACTTATTGATGACATCAAATAAGGAAATAAGATAAGAGTTTCAGGATATAACAACTTAGTTGGAACTGACTTAATTCATTCAAATAATATAATTTTCTTTTTTTCTTACCTTTGTCCTGTAATTCATAGATAGGTTAGTCACGTAAATAATCATTTTTAATAATATTTACTATTACTATAGTGAGTGAGTCTAGTTAATTATAACCATCATAACCTTAACCATTAAATATATTTTACGTTACCTCTTTCCAACAAAATTCAAACTTGTTTAACACTAGTTAAATTTAACTAACTTAAACTTATAGAGCTTACAAATTTATTTTTCCTAAACTAGATGAAAACCAATTATTTCTTAGGGTCCTGTCATCAGCGCTATACCGGATTTTCACATTCATGTATATTAATTTAATTATAGAATTATTGTAATAATACTTTCAATGTTGTATCAATTAAAGACGGAACGAGGTATAATGGATGGCATTGTAAATACATAACTGTAAGGAGCTGGCACTTAACAGGTACTAATATAACTATAAGCGGAAATATACATTTATAAGATTTGCAATTTACTAAAGTAATGGAAAATTGTACAAATATAAATCAGTCAGGCTTACACCTCTCTCTGATTCCCCTGTCACCCCTATCGCGCAGCACTAATACCGGGCAGTAGGTTTAAGGTAATTCGACCATCAACATTTTATTGCACAACTTAAACACGTGTATTATTATAAGATATAAATACTGATTCAATGATTTCAACACATTACAGTTCATGAGTATAAACGGGCTTGACTTGCTTTTAAATGATTTTATATACCACTGTGAAGGCAAAGTATTTAATGTATGGGGCTAATATTTTGTATAATTATAAGAAGCTTACATAATGAAATGTTTATACTATAATAAATACAAATAATTTTTAATGTACAAATAGTTTAAAAGGGGTAAAAATTAAATCATTTTTAATCATACTAGTATAATATAAAGTATATATTTTACACCCCGATAATTTGATTTACTCTCATTTTGTAATACACAATGTCGTTTTTAAGAATTAATTCGTTTGAGTTTTTTGTTTAGCTCTGTTAATTAAATTTATTCATGGGACCAAATTAATCATTGCAAAAAATGAGAAAAAAAGTATTGTTTTAACTTTACCAATTTATAGAAATAACACCGACTAGCTAAACAAAATGTCCGCCTGATCCAGACAGTGTCGGATAACCAAACTAATGAGTAATGACTCACTCAAGTAAAAGTAAGCTGGAGAGGGTAGAATAAGTGACATTGATTCCTTCTATCTAACATTTCTCTTCTCTTTTCTTCCTTCCGATTGTAATTTTGAGCTTTATAATTATTATACTATATCACTTTTGTGTTTGATTTACTATTTCTTTAAATATTAAATACTTCATGAATGTATGAGTTTCACTTGTCTTACTGGCTTTAGATTAAATATTAAAAATTGTATAAACAATGAAACATTGCTGAAAATATAGGGTTACAAGATCTTATGTTTTAATAATAACATTGCTGTAAGGTAGTGCACTTTAGTAGCCTACATAGGTAATCTTGCAAGGTTTTTCTTATCACCACGTCTTACTACGCGTTAGGGTTATACGCCTGAGTATTAATTACGCCAATGGATTAGGAATAACTGTTGTTATATTTTAGAGGAAATGAACCCGCATTTACGTGGAAATCTATTTTGTAAAAGCCACTACAGTTCACCCGACCAAGATTCAAACCTCGAGCTCCCTTTCCTCGACAATCTTTCTCAACATACAACTTGTGCGTTAGCCAACTAAGCCACCGAGGCGGGTCGCGTCTTACTATCCGTTCGCTTTATAATCTTTATGATTGTTTAATGGACTGCGACGAGAACCTAAAGGCTCCGGTCGTCGGGAAAGGGAGGTATTTGTTTGCATTATGCTTCTTTAAGTATATATTTAATAATTTTTAATAATCAAGATTTTAATTTATAGTAATTTTATTATTAATAATATTGCTAATTTATACAAATATATTAATTAATAATCATAATAATAAAAAGTCTTTGTAAAAAAAACATAAAAATGTAATAATAAATCATTGACTCAATAGAAATAAATAAAAATATAAGACCTATATTTGCATAAAATGTTTTAGAAAAAATGTTTATTTTCATATAAATAATTGGTTATCAATTCATTATCTTACTAAACTCAGTAATATAATTACTGGGGCATTATTGTTTCAAGCTGCCCGATTTTCTGCACATTAGAACTAAGGTAGGTGTTTGTCATTCTTCACAATATTAATGTGTGAATTTCAATGCATTTGATTATTTTAATGCTAGGATGGGGGGGGGGGGGGATCATCCCCATCACCAACCCCAATTCCAGAATTTAACCCCTGCAAGAACCTGACCAACATAGTTTATATAGCAGTGGTCGTGTGAATACAGAGTAATGGTGATCATGTCGCTCTACTGCTGGTGTCATGGTGAATGGCTTTGATCAATTTCTTGGTGATGATAGCTCGTCACGTTAAGTAGAGTGAACCACCGTTTCGGGGAAATATTGCATTGAAGGAACCGAGTATAATACAATTCTAAACATTTTTCTGCGCTCAACATTTATAACATTTTACTAAATTATGAATGTTAGTTTAAAAATATCTATCAAAATTTACAGATGCAGATCACATGACTTGACGTAAGAGTATTAAAATGGTTTTAGTAACGGTTAAATAATGTTCTTCCTTTCAGAATCCCACTATACTGTAAACAAAGCGTAACAAACATGTGTTGTGTTGAGAGAAATAGTGGTTAAATGGCAGGTATATGTTATATGCATACATATTCATTTAAATTAGTTAATAAATTACAACCAGACTAGGAATCGAGCCCATGGCCTTAAGAAAACTATGAGGGAAGAGTGTACTCATGCCACCCATGTAACCCTTACCAATACCGGTTGTTTAGTATAATTTACAATTGAATGAAAACTAAAGAAGCCTCTGGAGGACCAGTGTTACGAACACAGATAAATGAACTGTATGGTGGAAAGGAAATTGATAGAGGCAACTCACCTTCACTTTATGTGGTATAACTGGCAGTGTCCTGGCGCAGTCTTCTTCAACAACACACACGAATAAAAATCTAGACCACTTCCGGGTGAAGGGTTTACGGAACCTTATCACTTTTGTCTTGATCGAGTCTCCGTGCACGGCACAAATTAATCAACACACTAAAAACTCCACGCCAGCGACACTTGGCGGGAAAACAATAAACATATAGTGGTCCAGGTATGGTCTTGTTGCCTCCAAGAGTGGGGAAGGTTAATGTAAGATATGAAAAAACCAAACAAACAGAACTAAACCTCAACAATAACAATCCCCCCCTGCGGGACGGGGTTTAGAATAGTCCCGCAGTAACCCCTGCTTGTCGTAAGAGGCGACTAAAAGGGGAGGCTTCTGTGCAGGACGTACCTCGTGTGGGACAAACCTATCCTATATCTATCCTTTCACATCTTTCTTCTTCCTTCACATTCCACCTTTTTTTCACTCTTCCCCCTTCGCTTTATCTATCCTTACATTTCTTCCTTTCCCCCACCGTTCATCCTGCACAGAGGCCTTTGGCCTTTCCGTTGACGACCTTGGCAACTAACCCGGCTCTTCTCTGTTTATTATTGGATACCACTGCCTTGAGCTCCTAAATGAAAGTGCGCCGGTTGCAATACCTTAGTAGAAGGGCCTTAGGGATGACAATAACCGGGTACCCTACTTTGGGAAAAGATCGGTTGCGTTCATGAGGGCCCGGACGTAAAATTGGCACTTTCCTACACCCACTTGCTGCGACGACCTCTGTCTCGGCGATGCACTATGCGAAGGTTGTCATGTCTAGCGTCGCATAGGGCCTCTCGTCGGGACAGTTAACAGGGCCATATGTGGTAGTACCAACTTGGATCACCCTGGGTCTACGATCCGAGTACTGTGTAGGTTGTCCCCAATTACGGCATGGCCGATAATTTTGTCGCCGCTGGCATCGTACTGCCAAACCCTGCTGGCAACTCACTGCCCGGCCCCTCACAGGGCCGTAATATTGATAAGAGGCGGAAACGGGTAAGGCCGTCTAGCCCTCAATTAGAAGAAATCCAGGAGGTGGTGAGGCCCCAGCCCCGCTTCCTGGTAATGTCTCGAGTGGACGAAGGTGAGAACATGAAACGGGTGAGCCCATTTATCCTCGAAAGAGCGATAAATGGCGCAGCCAAGGCAAGTGTGTCTATAAGAAAACTTCGTGACGGCACCATTCTCATTCAGACAACATCCGACATCCAATCAGGCAACATACTGGCTCTTAAAGAAATACCGTTGAGCAATACGTCTCGTATACTGGTGAAGGTGGAACCCCACAGGTTCCTCAATGTTTGCAAGGGAGTGGTCACTTGCTATGACCTCGACTGCGTGAGCATTGAGGAAATCTGTGAGGAGCTGGCCCCTCAGAATGTCACTGAAGTATACCGCATAGTAGTGAAAAAGAACGGCAGTGAGAAAAAGACTGACACTTATATCCTTACCTTTGCGACTCCAACCCTTCCAAAGGAGGTCCGAGCGGGTTTCCACGTGCTCAGGGTCCGGCCGTATGTCCCTAACCCTCGGCGCTGTTTTCAGTGCCAGGAATTTGGGCATACGAAGCTGCGATGCCGTGGTAAGCCAACCTGTGCGGATTGCGGACAGGAGGCTCACGATACACCGTGTGAGTCTCCTAAATTCTGCGTTAACTGCAAGGGTTCGCACTCTGCTTGGTCTCGGGCCTGTCCGAAATGGAAGGTGGAGAAAAAAGTGCTTGAGATACAAACTGAAAAGAAGATTCCATACAACCAAGCACGCAAAGAATACGGTTCTAGCCAAGCTCCGGTATTTCAGACCTCTTACAGTCAGATAGTTTCCCAGAATATCAATTGCCCCAACTGCCATTGCGCAGTTAACATTTCAAAGCCTTCTTCGAGACCCGTGCCACTGACCTCTACTCGAGAAAAAAATAGTAATATCGCGCCGGCAACGGTGGCGATGAAATTAGTGCCCAAGGTGACAACTTCGGAGATGTTGTCTCCACCAACTGTGCCACCTAGGAGTTCTCCTCGTGGCCCTCCTCTAAGAACATCCCCGAGTCCACCTCGGTTAACCCACCCGAATCCACCTCGGGGAGCCCCCCCGGCTCCAACTCGGGGAACCGATCCGAGCCCGCCTCGGGTAATCCCGGCCGCTCGGTAATAAAACAAGGGCGGCCGTTGTTGAGCCTCTCACACCCACCTCTGGGCTTCCGGAGGTGGGGACGAGTTGCGGAACAGTTGAGGCCGCTAAGGCGAGTCCCACTGGTGCCTTGAAGAAGGACCAGCGAGAGACCGCCGAAAAACATTGTATAAAAAAAGCGTCTAAGGCCTTAAAGCCTTCGAACAAGAATCCGACTCCCCAGTCTCCCCAAAATAAGCCGAAGCCTCTCCTGAAGCGAGAGGTACAGGAGAGACTGGGAAAGGCAAGAGGGCCTAAAAAGGGCCTCAACAAATTTTTATTCTTAAAGGATAGCGAAATGGATTGCGAGGATAACTAAATTTCATACTAATAACTTATGTCGCTACTACAATGGAATTGTAGGGGTTTCTATGCTCGTGTAGAGGAAATCAAACTAATAATTTCTTCCCTGCATCCTTCCATCTTGTGTTTGCAGGAGACCCACTTCCGCCCAACTGACAACCCGATGCTTCGTGGGTACGATGTGTATCGTACCGACAAGCCTTTCTTTGATCGGGCTAGCGGAGGTGTGGCTATATTCGCACGAAGTACTATATATCATAAGAATATTAATATTGTTTCTGATCTCCAAGTGATCGCTGTCAGATTCTCCCTTCCTATGGAGGTAACCGTATGCTGCATCTACCTCCCACCAGGTGAGCGTGTTTCCAAGAGGACACTAGAGGCCCTCTTAATACAACTTCCCGCCCCCTATATCATCTTGGGGGACTTTAACGCACATAACCTGGTGTGGGGGTCTAATTTTACAGACGCCCGCGGGAGGATGGTAGAGGATATTCTTGTCTCGGGAAACCTGGTGTTAATGAACACCGGGACCCAGACACACTTCTCCACCTTTATTGGTGTATCCTCTGCCATCGACCTAGCTCTATGTAGCCCCGGGATTGCTGCTCACTTCCTTTGGGAGGTTCACTCGGACCTATGTGGCAGCGATCACTTTCCAATTCTGCTTTCAAAAATCCAAGATCCTCCCAGTACAGCACGGTTACCCCAATGGGTTCTTAAACGTGCTAACTGGGATAAATTCCGCGAGCTCGCCGTATTCGACGAACCCCATTCTCCCAACGTCGATGTTAAGGCTGGGCAATTTACTTCGACGGTCATAGCGGCGGCGAGGGCATCCATCCCAAAATCCTCGCCAAACCCGCGCCACCGTCCTGTTCCCTGGTGGAACGAGGAGTGCCGGCTGGCTATTTCTAACCGTCGAAGGGCCCTACGTCTCTTTCATCGACGTCCAACTTCGGAGAATCTGGAGTCATTCCGGATTCTACGTGCTAGAGCTCGCCGTATTATTCGAGAAAGCAGAAGAGAGTCTTGGAGACAGTTTATTTCTACCCTTACTATTTCCACTCCCACAACCAAGGTTTGGGATCACATTCGTAAAGTACGTAGTAGCAAAAATACCATTTATAATATACCCGCACTCATGTCTAACGGTTCACTTGTCTCCTCCCCTATGGAGGTCGCCAATGTATTGGGCTCGATGTTCGCCGCTATTTCTAGCACTGCGAGCTACTCTAACGAGTTCGTGGTGCATAAGCGCAGCATCGAGCGCCTTACTATTGATTTTGGCCAAAGTCGGGGGGAGGATTATAACTCCCCTTTCACGCAAGATGAACTGTCCTATGCCCTCACCCAGGCGGGTAACACAGCTTCCGGTCCAGATGATATCCACTATGAAATGTTGCGGCAGCTGCCCCTGCCGGACACGCATATCTTCTGGACCTTTTCAATAGTGTCTGGGAGTTTCATCACTTCCCATCACTTTGGAAGCAAGCAATCGTTATCCCGTTGTATAAGAGTGGCAAAGACAAATTAGAGCCAACTAGTTATCGACCGATAGCTTTAACTAGTTGTGTATGTAAAATACTGGAAAAAATCATTAATAAACGACTTATATGGTATTTAGAATCCCGCAATCTGCTATCTAATATTCAATGTGGTTTTCGCCGGAACCGATCTACAGTGGATCATCTTGTCCGTCTAGAGACGGCTGTCCGTGACGCTTTTCTCCATAAGCAGCACCTTCTGGCTGTTTTTTTTTGATCTGGAGAAAGCGTACGACACCACCTGGCGGTACGGCATTTTGAAATCACTTTTTAATTGGGGGTTTCGAGGAAACCTTCCTTCTTTTATATCTAATTTTATGTCGGATAGACACTTTCGGGTAAGGTTAAATAACACCTTATCCGAGGATTTTATTCAAGAAAATGGGGTGCCTCAGGGTAGTATTCTGAGCTGTACGTTGTTCGCTATCGCGATAAATAGTATTGTGGACAACGTGCGCTCACCTGTTCGTTCATGCCTCTTTGTGGATGACTACGCAATTTATTGCAGTTCGTCAAGTCTCCACAGGGCTGAACGACAGATCCAACTGAGTGTTAACAATCTTTGGTCGTGGGCATCGCGTAATGGCTTTCGCTTCTCTGCAGCCAAAACGACGGTCGTCCACTTCCATAGATTACGCGGAATACACCCAGCCCCCGATATTTTAATGAACAACGTTGTTTTACCTGTCTCCGAGACCGTAAGGTTCCTGGGACTTTTATTCGATTTTAAACTAACTTGGATCCCCCACATCAAAGACCTGAAAGCGAGGTGTATTAAGGCATTGAATTTGCTCAAAGTGGTTAGCGGCCGGTCCTGGGGTGCTGATAGGGAAACCTTGATGCGCCTGTATAGGGCCCTGGTCAGATCTAAACTAGATTATGGGAGCTTTGTTTATGGCTCAGCTAGACCCTCGGCGTTGAAGATGCTAGATAGTGTCCACCATGCTGGCACTCGACTGGCTACTGGTGCCTTTCGTACCAGTCCCGTCGTCAGCATCTGTGCCGACGCCGGTGAGCCGCCTCTTTCTTACCGGCGGTCCTATCTATTGGCATCTTACGTGTCGAAACTTCATTGCATGGCGCAGCATGTTGCCTATCGTCCTGTGTTTCATCCCCTAACCGTGTCTTGTATGAAACCAAATGGCGTAGTACAAGGCCGGTTGGGATCAGGATGCTATCGGTTTTCGACACGTGTGGGATAGTTTTGCCAAAGGCTATCCCCACATCCCCAGGTCGAGTTTCCCCTGGAAGATACGCCTACCTCAATGCCATTTTGATCTTGCCAAGTTCCCTAAAGCGACCACCCCAAACTTTGTATATGAGAGGACCTTTAATGAGCTCCTCTCCACTCGCTTTCACGGATTCGAGCGCATCTACATTGACGGCTCTAAATCTGGAGCCTCCGTGGGATGTGCTTTTGTTGTGGAAGGATCCAATTTTAAATTTGGTTTACCTAAAGAAACCAGTGTTTTTACGGCTGAATTATATGCCATTTTTAAATCTTTGTGTTTTGTTTACCGAAGTAGTCACCGTTCTGTCCTCATCTGCACGGATTCCATGAGTGCTCTGTTGGCATTGTCCACTCTCTACTCCTGGAATCCCCTCGTGCAGATGATACATGAGCAAATTTTTAAAATTGATTCATTAATCACCCGGCTCGCCTTTTGCTGGATCCCTGGTCATGCTGGTCTTCCAGGAAATGAGCTGGCGGACCAGGCAGCCAAGGAGGCAGCACGCCTGCCTCCGGAGGCGAGTCTGGGTGTCATGTTTTTAGATCTAAAGGGTTATGTTCGGCGTGGAGTCTTACGCACCTGGCACGAGCAGTGGGTCTCGACCCCTGCTCAGAACAAGCTGCGGTCCATCAGGGACGGTGTGTCGCGATGGCCCTTTTCTATACGAAAGTCTAGAAGAGAGGAGGTCATCGTGACGAGACTCCGCGTCGGGCATACTTCATTGACCCATAGTTTTTTTACTAAGAGGGGATCCACCTCCAGTGTGTGAGTTTTGTGATACTCCCCTTAGTGTGCATCACATTTTGGTGGAGTGTCGCAAACTAGCCCCTATCCGTCTGGCTCTTGATTTTAAAGGTGACTTACGTTTTTTATTACGCGATAGTGCGGATGGAGTTATTTGTTTACTCCGTTTTATACGCCAGGCGGATCTTTTTAATGCCATTTGAGTCACTTTTATAAAGTGGCTCTTTTGGATATTATCTCATATTGAGATCTTTTTAACAGTTTTATTACAATTTAACATGTTGTTTTGTCTTTTTAACGTATTATCATTTTAACATGTTTTCTCTTTTTAACGTGTTATATTTTAATATGTTTGTTTTGTCTTTTTATTAGAGTGATACACTTGTGGTTTTTTTTTAGCAGGTGTATCACTTAATTTATACCAGGAGCCCATTTGAGCACTCCTATGGAGTGTCTCAGATGGTGAATGTTTTATCTCTTTCCCCTATGGGGATTTTATTATGTTTTTAATATATTTCAAGGCCCTAATGACCTAGATGTGTCGATGGGCCGTTAAACAATAATAATAATAATAAATAATAATAATAATAACAATAACAATCAAAAACTCTCAAACCAAAAAAAACAAACAGTTCAATGTCGAGGCATAGAGAATCTAGATAAAAGGAGCACTATTCAAAGATATAACATAGAGGAATGAAAATGAAGTATAGGATTAGTAATATTCGTCAAACAATAGAAAACTATACAAACATACCGCCCACCAAAAACTAAAATGAGTTTTTTAAGAACAACAAACCAGCAACAAAGATATGAACAGAATAATATTATAGGAGAATGTATCCTTCCTATTGATTAGGAAGTGGACATAATTTTACAACCGGTCGTTTGAGGGTCCCGTGCTCGGTGCGGACACTTACGACTCTCGTTATCCCATCCCTTCCAGGGTACACCTCTGCTACTCTTCCGAGCAGCCACCTGAGTGGGGGAAGATTGTCTTCCTTTATCAAGACTAACTGTCCTTCTTGTAAATTGACCTTGTTTGTAGTCCATTTTTATCGCTGTTGGAGAGTATGGATATATTCCCTTGACCATCTTTGCCAAAAGTGCTGATAGGCTTGTTGTATCAACTGCCAGCGTTTCAACCTGTTGGTAGGTAGCTCAGTTACGATCTCCTCAGGTGGTCTGGTGAGAGAATGACCCACTATGAAATGTCCTGGTGTCAATGGATCAAGGTCATTCGGATCCGCAGAGAGAGCACAAAGAGGCCTTGAATTTAGAACGGCTTCAATTTGAATGAAGAGCGTGGAGAGGCTTTCAAAGGTAAGTGTCTGATCACCCACCACTCGCTTTAGGTGAGTTTTTGCCGACTTGATACCAGCCTCCCATAGTCCACCAAAATGTGGAGCTGAAGGTGGGTTGAAATGCCAATTTATGCCTTGGACCGAAAGTTTATCTGTTACCACTTTGGTTTCGGTATGGGATTCTAGATGCCTTTGTATTTCTGTAAAATGGCGCTTGGCACCTACAAAGTTTGTGCCACAGTCGCTATAAATGTCTGAGCACATACCCCGACGGGAAATAAACCGAAAAACGGCATCAAGAAAGGCCCTTGTGCTTAAGTCTGATACCACCTCAAGGTGCACTGCCTTAGTTGCCAAGCACACAAACAAACATAAATAAGCCTTGAGCACCTTAGAATTCCTTAATTCAGATGATTTTATCTGGAAGGGTCCTCCATAATCCACTCCAACTCGCACAAATGGTCTTGATTGCTGCACACGCATTGCTGGGAGGTCCCCCATGAATGGTTGGAGAGCAGGTGCCTTAAATCGAAAACATCTCATACACTTGAAGATCCGGGTTTTTATAACAGTGCGTGCTGAGAGAATCCAGTACTGGTCTTGAATGAGTGAGTGGGTTGTTCGAAGTCCAGCATGAAAATGAGATACATGGTAGTGATCAACAATGATATCGGTGATATGACTATTTTTAGGCAACAGAAGAGGATGTTTTGTGTCATACCGCAGTGAAGAGTGTCTCAAGCGACCTCCTACCCTCAATAGGCCCTCCTGGTCGAGAAACGGGTTTAGGCCCCTCACGCGGGGTGAACATTCCCGGCCCTTCTTTATTTCTTCAAGTTCTGACTCAAACGCCTGTTGTTGAACTTGTTTGATACATAACATGCGGGCCGTCTTGAGCTCCTTGGACAACAATGGGCCTTTACAACGATCTTGATTCTTTACTTTGGAGTTCTGAATAAACCGTGCTAAAAATGCGATGACTCGTTGCAGCTTTACCCATGATGAGAAACGTTTGAGAAGGTCTGCCCACCAAGTATTCACTTCTGCTACTAGACTGGTAACCCTTACAATCTTTAATTCAGGTAACTCTACCTGGCAAGTCACCTCAGGCAGCTTGGGCCAACTACTAATGGGTTGTTTCAGCCACTCTGGTCCTGTCCACCAGATGTGGAAATTTGTCAACTCTTCAGGATGTAAGCCTCTAGATGCACAATCAGCCGGATTTGAATTAGATGGGACATGTCTCCAATGTTGTGCTGGTATTGCTGCTTGAATTTGGGCTACTCTGTTGGCAACGAATGTTTTCAAAAGATGTGGTGACGTTTGAATCCATGCCAAAACGATGGTAGAATCTGACCAAGTATACACAGTTGACACCTGTAATCGTTGTTTAAGGTTCTGCTGCACCCACTCCATAAGTGTGGCTAGGAGCTGAGCCCCACAAAGCTCAAGCCTAGGAAGAGATAAACTCTTAACCGGAGCTACTCTTGACTTGGCAATAAGGTTGTTGACTTGAATTTCTCCATTGCCCGTGGTAGTTCGAAGATAGACGACTGCTGCATATCCTTTGATAGATGCATCACAAAATCCATGAAGCTGGCAATTAATAGCATCACTGGTTGGTAGAAATCTGTTGATCTTGACATGTGTAAGAACATGAAAGTTTGAACAAAACCTTTGCCACCCTTGTCCGAGCTCTGGTGGAAGTGGTTCATCCCAATCAAGTCTTATGGTCCACAAAATCTGCATGAACGCCTTAGCCCAGAACACCACTGGAGATAGCCACCCCACAGGATCAAATATCCTAGCAATATTTGAGAGAACTGCCCTCTTCGTTACTGTAATCTCAGAGGGATGTACATGATAAGAGAATGAATCTGATGTGGGGTCCCATTCCAGTCCTAATATCTTAATTATTTGATCTCCATCTTCTTCAAACATGAGGGGAACTTCACGGTGTTCATTTGGTATCCTCTTTAATACTTCAGGGTGGTTGCTAGACCATTTTCTAAGTTGGAAGCCTCCTAAGCTTAGCAATTCAATCAGCTCGGTTTGTAAACTGAGAGCAGATTCCACTGAATCAGCACCAGTGACTATGTCATCAACAAAAATGTCCTTACATAGGACCTGGGCAGCACGAGGGTAACGAAGTTTTTCATCAGAAGCGAGTTGACGCAGGGATCGCATCGCTAAGTACGGAGCTGAAGATACACCATAAGTCACAGTATTCAATTGATATTCTTGAATCTGTTGATCAGGGATTCGCGCCACAGTATTACCTGGTAATGTCGGTCATCCGGAGTGACAAGTATTTGTCGATACATCTTGCATATATCAGTGGTGAGCACAATGGGATGAAATCGAAAATTCATAACAATTTCCACAATTTCCCTTTGCAGTTTGGGACCCTTCAATAATGTATCATTCAGTGACTGACCCGATGATGTTGCTGCAGAAGCGTCAAATACAACTCTCAGTTTGGTGGTTGAACTAGATTCTTTGGATACGCAATGATGTGGAATATAGTATTTAATGTCTTGGATCATTGATGGTTCAATGCGCTGCATGTGACCGAGTTCTTCATATTCCTTTAGAAAGGTCACATACTGTTCCTTTAGTTGTGGGTAACGAGCTAGGCGACGTTCCAGCTGAATGCGTCTCTTGACTGCTTGTTGATGTGATTCTCCCAGCTCTGGTTGTGCATCCTTGAAACGTAGCCGAACAATGTATCTACCCTCATTGTCACGAGTGTGTGTTGTCACATAGTGTGCCTCACACATAGCTTCATTAGGGTCAATGTGTTTAGTCACGGGTAATTCTTCCACCTCCCAGAAGCGTCGCAAAACATTGTCAAGTGATGGTTCAGTAGCAACAAAAAAAGATGAAACACTAGAAGTTATAAGTGGTTGAGGTCCTATTCGACCAATTATGATCCAGCCAAAAATGCTATGCAATCCTGAGGGACAATTAGATGAAGTTGAATACCGCCCACCATCAAAGATCTCGGGGTATACATCTGCACCTAAGAGAATGTCAATCGGCCTGGTACATGAAAAATGAGGGTCAGCCAGCTGAAGATGAGCAAACTCCTGAACCATATCTTTAGAAAGCATGGTTGATGGCATTCCCGATGTGATTTTACTTAGAATGATAGCCTCGGTGATCAACTGAGGACCATAAACACCACAAGGTTTCACCTCACATATCACAACCCCCTTGTTGGTTTGCACAGTTGACTGAGAGATCCCTTTAATCGGAATTTTCAACTTGCGACGTGGCAGGCACAGCCGGTGAGCACAGTCTTCAGTAATAAATGATGATTGTGACGCACAATCTATCAACACTCTAACCTTCTGATAAGCACCGTGCCCATCCTTAACCTGTACTACAGCGGTTCCCAACAAGACTGTAGTAAGGCTCACAGAACTGGTGGTGAGTTGATGTGTTCACCCCGTGTAACAGTGCCTTCATGGCCTGGTGAATGAGCCTGATGGGTAGCATCACCTTGCATATATCTACTGTCTCTATGGGTGGGATCAGTGTGAGAGCTGGTAAAACGTTGGTTTGAGCTAAACGATCCTTGACCGCAAGTGTCAGTGCCTTGATTAATTGACCCTATGTGCAACAATGTGTGATGAGTTTGATTGCAGTGTGGACACTTGAATTTTGAGGAACAACTCCTTTACTTGGTGCGATCCCTTTAAACAACTAAAACACAAATTATTTGACTTTTCCCAATCCGGCGTTGTGTCGGTGTCTTGCTCGTGAACACTGGACACTTATAGATACTATGGTTAGCTTGACACACAGAGCAGTGACCTTGATTTGAGTCAACATAAAATGATCTTCTCACTCCAACAGGTGAATTTAGTTTTCCTTCCATCCTCCTGTTGGTTGCTATATGTCTAGTACTCGCGCTAGTTTGCAGTGATATACCTTGATTTGCAGATGACAGTGCGTTGCATTGATTTTCAAGAAATTCCAAAAGTTGATCAAAGCTTGGTAGTTTGGTAGCCGTGTGCGCAAGTTCAAACATCAGCCGTGTCTCTCTATCTAACTTGTTCAGTGTCAAGTTTAGTAAGATAAAACTCCACTCACAAACTGGAAACTTTAACACATTAAGTGCACCCAAGTTCTCCTTAAATGTGTCCACTAGCGCCCTTAAGTTCTGTGGCGACCTTGAGGTTAGACCCGGGAATTGCATTATCTTCTCTAAATGTGTAGTAGCTATTGACCTCACATCTTGGTAACGTTCTGTAAGAGTCGCCCAGGCTAACGGGTAGTTCTCATCTGACACCGGTAGTGACTTTAATAAAGTCAGGGGCTCACCAGATAATGTCGTCAAAAGATATTGAATACCTTTCCACTGGTGTTAAGGTTTTGTTTGTATGAATGAGAGAGACGTACAAGTCATGAAATGTTGTCCAGTCAGTGTTTATACCACTAAATGTGGGCAGTTGCAACTTAGGCAATTTTGCTGACAATGCCTTTACCGGAGGCCCATTATCATTTCCCGACGTGGATGAAGGCTTAGTAATCCGTGCATAAATCTCCTTAACCTGGTAGTAGGTCATGTCAAAGTCCTCAATCAACTTGTCATGTGCTTCAACATCAAAGTCCCTCTTAGATTTTCTTGCCGCGACTCCTAACTCAACGTGAGTTTCTTCAAAATCCCTCCTTAAATGTTCTAAGTCTGAACAATGTGCCTTAAATAGCTCTAGTTTGGTAATGTCACCTTGAACCTGTTCCGACAGCTTGTAAAGTCTATTAACCCGGCCAGTTATCACCTTAAACCTAGCTTCAAGGTGTGCATAAGACATGATGATAGAAACTTAACACAAATTAATGTAAACAAACGGGAACTAAATACAAACGTAAGCAAACAAGAAACTAACTATAAACATAAACAAAACAGTCAAAACACAGCCATCGATTACATCCCGACTCTCGACCAATAACACATGGTCGACATCACTCGATCACTATTACATACGATGCACAATAGATATGGCTAGCGATTAATCGCTAACTCTCAAACGATATATCGAACTGATGACGCCACTAATCCAACTGACCCAGCATGGCCGAAATATGACGTGAACAAATGATACAAGAAAATAAACCAATAAACAAATAAGTTGCTCTATCCACCCTAAAACAAAGAAACGCCAAGGAACACTGAAACACGTATCCTCGGCCCGATGGACCAAAAATGTTTAGTATAATTTACAATTGAATGAAAACTAAAGAAGCCTCTGGAGGACCAGTGTTACGAACACAGATAAATGAACTGTATGGTGGAAAGGAAATTGATAGAGGCAACTCACCTTCACTTTATGTGGTATAACTGGCAGTGTCCTGGCGCAGTCTTCTTCAACAACACACACGAATAAAAAATCTAGACCACTTCGGGTGAAGGGTTTACGGAACCTTATCACTTTTGTCTTGATCGAGTCTCCGTGCACGGGACAAATTAATCAACACACTAAAAACTCCACGCCAGCGACACTTGCGGGAAAACAATAAACATATAGTGGTCCAGGTATGGTCTTGTTGCCTCCAAGAGTGGGGAAGGTTAATGTAAGATATGAAAAAAACCAAACAAACAGAACTAAACCTCAACAATAACAATCAAAAACTCTCAAACCAAAAAAACAAAACAGTTCAATGTCGAGGCATAGAGAATCTAGATAAAAGGAGCACTATTCAAAGATATAACATAGAGGAATGAAAATGAAGTATAGGATTAGTAATATTCGTCAAACAATAGAAAACTATACAAACATATAATAATTGTTATTATAAGGTTATTTATACAATCTAAGCCTTATTTTTTTTCAATCCCATTACTCCTTGTGCTGATTTATATTCTTCCATGTTTCGAATTAAAATACCATAATCATGGAAAACATAAAATGAAATTAAAGAACTATAAAAAAAAACTTGAGACTTAAGTTGTAAGAAAGTCTATGATAAATTACTGATATATGCATATAATTTGGAAAATACAATTAATAAACAAACTCACCAACGTCGCTGTGCGGGATACAATATAGAATTAAACCAAATCTATTTAAGATTCACTCCTATTAAACAGTTGTAACAAAGCCTCTAATAAAAATACAATAACTTATAACTTGAAGTCTTAGCCGGTATTTATTAATCAGCACTGGTGAAAGACTCGCAAGTAATTTTAATTACACTTCACAGATATTTTTTGAATAGGCCTACTATAAAAATTCTAAAACTCGAGGTTTAACCTAGAGGGCAACACACCACAATCTTGGGGTTAAAAGATTTTATAGCTTGATACACTTACATTTTCGAATAATGTAATATATCAATAGAAACACTCTATTTTATTTTATCACCCGCTTTAAGGTTTTAATTAGATCAATAATTGTTCAAAGATCACTAAAAACCTGTATATTTTCCGAGATAGCACGCTCATACACCGAAATAATATTCACAAAAAACACACAGATTACTTAGTAGCCGACACTGTATTATTCAAATTTTTAAAAAAATTATTAGCGGGTACATAGACACGCCTAAATACAAATCAATAGTACTCATCTATAGAACATTTTGTTCTTCAACTTGTTGACTCACGCACGTGGTTTTATTAACTGCATTTTAAAACGTAAATTCACTGTTATAATGTATTTTAAAATGGTTAGATTTAGGTTATGAGAATAACCGTTTGGTTGTTTGCTTAGTATTGAAGTTTTCTTTTTGCTGTTTAATTCAATTAGGCGTAAAAGCCTGAACAGATAGAAAACGCTCTAGTAGGTATAACGTGGTGGTAAAAATTAAAAATATGTAGCACTGGATATACAGGCTAGATGTTTAAATTACCTCTTTAAAAAATATAAAAATCCTTTTACTGTCGCTTATTGCCGGTTACTAATTGTACTTACTATTTTAAAACTGTTGTCAAATTTCAAGTTTTAAATAAAGGCCACTAAGGAGGTTTTATCAAAAAGTTTTCAACTCTTTCTTAATGAAATTGTGGGTATATTTTCTTTAAATTATACCCTCCTCACCTCTAAACTAGTAATATAAAAATAAGCTATTCATACATGTGGACCACGCTCACTTTTCTTTAATGTTACAGCCAGTGTTGCAGAAAATAATTGCAACTGTTCAATTTCTGATATTCAAGGTCAACATTAGTTCGAGTTATTTTCCCCTAGATTTTTACTTTAGAAAACCCCTAAAAAAATATGTCAGAAGTGTGAAGTTAAGCTGACGAGTTGGGAAAAAAAAATGATTTAAGTGTAAACAAGGACAATTGTGTATTGAATTAACTGTTCAGTCACTTAGCCTACTCTTAACTGGATGATATCAAATTTTTATCGAGCAGTTGGTCCTATCGTATCGACCGTTTGTCTGTCCATCACTTTGTACTCCTATACATGAGCTTGTCTAGCAGTTGGTCCAAGTCGTGTCGGCCACTTAACCCACCCATCCTTCAAATAACCGTTTTCATTTGTGTGTACGGTTTGGCTGTCTATCACATGGTCCAGCTCGTGTCGATCACTTGGTCTATGTTGTTTCTTTGTGTCGGCCAATTTGTTGTCTATCACTTTGCCTGCTCCCAATGTCTATCGATGACCAGTGGACATTTGGAGCTTAGTCAACTGGTTCTAATGAAAGTTAAGGAAACCCAAAGACTTCTAGAAATAACAGGGGAAACCGTTCTTTGAATATTATTGTGGTCAGCAAAGTATTCAAAATTATTCTAATATGAGTTAATTGACTGTTATGAGTGAAAACCCTTTCCTGCAAATATCATTAAGATCACAGCTATCTGATACCTGTTTTTATGAGGCATCCAGCAAAGCTTAAATACTTGTAATCTGATTGAAATTTAAATCTTAGAAGTGTTTCAATACTTAAATGACACTAGGGAAAATAAACACTTTTCAGAAAAAATGAAAGATTAGATTCATCACCATAAGTGATTTAAAGAGTTTTAACTCATGGCACACTGCCAAAGGAGCTATAATGATAAAGGCACACGAACAGTTTGTAAATGAGGTATTTTAGCATTAAAATCATGACTACTAACATTGTGTTTAAAATTTCAATAGTTAAAATTTATAATAGTTGTGTTGATTTTAAAATTGATCTTAAGCGTTGATTCAAAAATATGTATTTTTAATTTTTACATTTTTTTTTTCCATCAAACTCCCCAGTACACCTTCTGACTCCTCACAGCAAACTGTTGAAATTTAATCAATAATTTACAAGTATTAAAGCGCTGGGGAAAAATGCATACCATAATCGCTATTAACAGAGACAAAATTTAACTTTCATTACTTTTTTGGACTTTCTTCTATAGAGTAGATAGAGGTTAAGATTTTTTAAATTACATAACCTTGACGTGTGTTGTGGTATATTTACTAATCTATTATGTGAAAAATGAATTGTTCATTTCATGTTTTTCAGACCATTCCTGTAGAAAATATCTTCACTCCATTTGGCGAAGGTACTAAAGAAAGACCTTAGCGTGAATAAGTTTTTTCTTAACTGACTCAGGCTAAGAGTAAACTTAAATCTTTAATGAGCAGGATTTCCAAGCTAACTTGATGTTTAGTTTCTTTACCTGTGAAAATGCCCCATTTAAACGCCACTTTTGTTTGTTCCCAATGAACACCTTAAATGTTTTGTAGTTAATGATTATATTTGTGTTATGTTTAGTACAGTTCAACCTTCATCTAAAATTTTAGTTAAATTAATTCTACTAAGTACCTATTTGTTATTTGCCATTGAAATATTTGATTAATGAGCATTGCTTGTTAGATAAAGTATTAAAATTAATTTGATTAATTTAATATATTAACTTTATAAAGGCCTTGTAGTGTAAATTAAGAGAAAGGGAGGAAGCTGGGTAATTTAAACGACCTCCCATTCACCTCCATTCATATATCTAGGAACGCCAGTGATTAGGAATGAGTACTTTTAATTTAAATATATTTAGATACACTTTTTATCTTTTTATTAACCTCCCTATTCTCAAAATTTGCCAAAATTTTGACCATAAACCAATTCAGATGTATTTTTATCTATTTAGAATAAAGTATATTTGTAACTGCTAACAACAAATATTAAACAAAGTATAAACACATGTGGACAGCAAATGTAATGACTACTGGCTTCAAATTGGTTTTGGAATACTTTTTTGACCACACGGTGTAATAAAAAAATTTATATTTGTTTTATTTTTTTATTTTAATTTTATAAATTATTATAATGTGTCTAATATTATTGTCCTCTCATCTTGTTTAACATAACAACAATAGTTAACATCAAGATTTAAGGACGTGTTATTTTTGGGGGCCACCCCCAATCTAGGAGAAAAAAAAAAAAAAGAAAAATTTTTCCTCGGAAATTAATCACGGCTCTACACTCTCAATACTCAGACCACTGGGGAAATTAAAACTAAAAACATGAACAAATTTAGATAAAAGGTTTGTAGGAACAAAATTTAATTTTTACAAAAAAAAATAAATGCAAAAATAACAAAGTTGGCCCTTTTGTGGATTTTTATTTTTCCCTTTACCCATCCCCAACCACCCAAGGGAATTCCGGGGGAAATATAAATCTAAATTAAAAATATAGAACAGTATTTGAGACAAAAAAAAAAAAAATATATAATAATAAAAAATTTAATAATTTAAATAAAATGAAAAGATAATTATTCCTACATTTGTCTGTCTTTTTGAAAGTAAACGAATTTTTATTTTATAGGAAAAAAAAAAAAATTATAATAATTACTTTTTTTGTTGAAGAGTTGGCTTTTTCCTCACCACTGCATTATCCTATTTACACCAACTTCAGAATTTTTTACACTTATAATTTGTTTGAATTCTTACGCAAATAAAAAAAAATAAACAATTAGTTATTGTACAAACCTTCCTTTTTCATTTTTAACCCCCGTGTACTTTCATTCCAACACCTTTAAATTTTATTTTAAAAATAATTTA
>JBCFYV010003356.1:0-26873 GCA_039000515.1 Timema cristinae
AATTACAAACTAAGACGAGTATAATGAATGTTTAAGTGGCTAACCTTGTATTTTGTGAAACCAATATTATCAATTTTGATGTAGATAGGATGAACTAACGCTTAAGTTCTCAACGCTACAACTGTATAACATTACTCTGCTCTTCAAGACCGGACAGAGCTTAAAGTGAACTACACCTTCAACTTCAAAATGCTACCACACATAAATGGGGGGCGCTACTGGCCCATAATCTTTTTCAAAATAAATTTGAGCTTTTCTTATAATTTTTTAAACATAATGTACCTAAGCAAAATCAAAAGAAAAAAAGTTTCCAACAAGACAACTTTTTCATGTTTTACTTTAAATATTTCAGGAGGCATAATACGTTTTAATTTTTTTTTTAGCATTGCATAAAAGACATTCCTTCCAGACTCTGCAGACGTTGCTTATAACTATTATAACAGCCACCATAAAATTACTGGCTTTTCCACACAATTGTAACTAGACTTATGACGTGATACATTTGAAACCTCATGAAACTTTGACACAATGCATATTTTAATATTTTGAAAAAAAAGTGATTTAAAAACATCTATGGGGGTTTAAATTGATTTTTCCAGATGTATAAATGTATCTTCATTAATATTCCATGCTTATTTCACAGAAATAACGACGTTCAAATTTAAGATACAAAATGGCAACTCCGCTTGGTAGAAAAAGGACAGCGCTAATAGAGAAACCAATGGGTTAGAAAGAGATGGTACTAGTCCATAAGATCCTGTACTGCAATTTGAGATTGGAACGACCTATAGTCTTGTTTTAACAGTGGTACTTAAGGTTTTTTTTCTATTTCTTTTAAAAGGATTATAATACTTTATAATTATGAACACAGTCAGCATTTTTATCAACATAATTTATACAAAACTTGATGGTTTACAGTTTATTAATGGCTTATCCTTAAAATAAATAATAAACCTCAGCTTGTTAGTTTACCATTCAACTGAATGTGGATTTATAATATAACTAAAGATGTTTTAGCATTCAAAATTAAACAATGTTGAAGCAAACTTATTCAAGTAAGAGTTCTTAGTGGTTCTTCCCAACATAATTTAATAAACTGCCCTCAAACCTGTTATTTTATCTCTTAACCTAATGTATGAATGTTATAATGAATGGGGTTGATGGGGTGTTGGCCTAATAAGGCCTTGTCACACAATACTATCAAGAACCTCCTGGTACCTGCCCAAGTAATATTCATCGTGCATTATACTCCCTAATCTCTGCCTCAATTCCAGTTGTTTTTGGGCACACCCCTTCTCTCCTCTTATAATCGTCAGTTGGTTTGAAGTGTGAATTTTGCCTAGAGCCTGGTGTTGACACCCCAGACTAGTTTGGTACAACGATTACTATGGAATTGGCAACAATATATGGGTTGGTAAAAAGGGGAGGAACATACACTTAATCCACCCTCTTTGTCTTCCCTTGTTAAAATCTCCCAAATTAATAAATTCTCATGTATATCAATAGTATTAAGACAGTTCAATATGATTTAAGTTACATACACACATAAAATGAACAAACAAATAGTGGCTTTTGTAACGAAAGGAACACATTTCACACTTTACATTGTTGGTAATGGCTCCCTCTTGAAGCAAATTGATCGTTACCATCCACTTCCTCAACCTAGGTATCATTCTATCGGAACTAATCAGGAGGGAGTGTTAAACATGCAGTTCGGTCTGATGAAGTTTTACCATATATTTCTTTACTACAAATGTAAACTCTTCTAGTTGCAAAAATTATGTGATTGTCGGTCTCTTTCTTTTCTTTTATGTGTGTTATCATATTCTTTATATAAATAGTACAGTATGTATCAACGAGTTGAGGTCGAAAAGCAGATAGAAAGAGAAACTAGAAAGTAAAGCATTAAGAGGCCAAAGGAGCTAAATTTTTAGCTAAAGCTGCTTAAAAAATTGGTGACATAATTCAGGGTTCCTATGGTCTGGAAAGTCAGGGGAAAAAATAAGTCAGGGAAAGTAAGGGAAGTTTTAAAAAGGTCAGGGAAATTACCATTTATCTCACACTTATTTTCGTATTTACTGCGTCATAAGCCACTGCCCCAATAAGAAAGCTGAGGGCCACTTACCATGCTCAAACTTGATGTAACACAAGTTTTGGTAGCATTTTATTTCAGAAGGTGAACGCAGAAATCTCCTGGCCTGCACATGACAATTCTTTTAACTTTAGTGATCCATTGTTTTGGTTCTTGTTCAAGGTTTGGCATGTTTGGCATCGTTATTGTTGGATACAGTGAATTAGGACTGATTCAGCTACACCAGCAATGTCTAACAAAAAAAAAAGTTTTTAACCAGCTCTGGCTAAGCCAATAGCATTTTCCTGAATTCTCATACTGGATCAATGGCGTTTAAAGTAACAAGTCGCAGGCATTTTGTAAAGTGTGCAAAAATTTATAAACCTAAGTAATATGGGAAAGTGGGTGACCTGGCGGTCTAGGGGTAAGGTGTCGGACTTCTGTGCTGGGTTCCGGGGTTCAATCCTCGGTCCCGGCACAAATTTATCTGATTACCAAACCCTTCCTTCACCTCTGACAAGACATCTTGTGAATGTGGGGAATGCCAGGCCTCCCGTGGTTCGGATTCCACGTTAAACTGTAGGTCCTCCATTTCATCTCACAATCACCCTACCATTACACATTAGCTTAAGTGCGTATAACCCGAACGGGTAGTAAGACGCGGTGATAATAATAATATGGGAAAGCAAGCATTAGCTTCCCATGCAAAAGGACCAACTCATATCAAAACTATTGAACCTTTGACAAATCAACTCTGTTGACTTTTTTTTTCAAAAAGTCAAGTGATTCAGGTTCATAGAGCTCCCCTGTTTCAACAAATTCTCTGGCACACAAAGACATTCTGCCTAGTGATGATTCGGCTGTATGCTCAAAGAGTTTTTATGTTTCATCGGAAATTGTAAAGCCACAGAAGGAAGCTGTTGCCAAAAGTGAAATTAGTGTAGTGCCTCGAAGAAACCATAACACTTTTGTTATTAAAGACGATATAACTATGGCGGAAGTAATTTGGGCTATGCAAGTTGTTTACAAAAAAATGTCTTTTCAATTCGTGCAATAATTTAAGTACAATTTTTCATTTGATGTTTCCCGAGTATGCCATTGACAATGCCTTTACCCTTGGTTGAGGCAAGGCTTCATACTTCATTGTCTATTGCTTGGCTCCATTCTTTCATAACAATTTACTGGACCGTCTAAAATCATGTAACAACTTTGTAATTTGTTTTGATGAAGCGTTGAATAAAGTTATTCAAAGAGGATGAATGGACATGATATTCTGGGACAAGGAAAATCATAGTCATCAGTCGTTAGTTAAACAGTGTGTTTTTCGATAGGAGCACCGCTGAAGAATTACTGAAGCATTTTCTGGATGGTTTTTCTCCTCTTCCACTGTCAATGGATGGCCAAAATGTCTATTTAAAGTTTATAAAATTTCTTCAGGAACACACCAAATCTGTCACAGACAATGAAGTATGTATTTTGCTAAATCTGGGAACTTGTGGGCTTCATGTTGTTTATGGTTCCTTGAGATCAGGAGTGGAGTCTGTTGTTTGGGATATAAGTAGCTTATTGCGTCACATGTACTACCTGTTCACTGACTCTCTAGCTCGTCGAGCATTGTTTATCCAGTTGACAGAATGTGCATCTTTTCCATTAAAGTTCTGTGGTGTGCGCTGGTTAGAGAATGCAAAGTGCTTTCAAAGGGCATTAAAAATTTGGGACCATGTTAAGTTTCTCAAAGAAGCAAAACTTCCTAAAACAAAACCTGTAGAGACACTGAATAGAGCAACCTGTGATCCATTCCTAAAGTGTAAACTAGCTTTCTGCAAGACAATTGCAGATGAATGTCAGCCTTTCCTGCAACGGTTCCAGACATCAAAACTAATGACTCCATATATTTTTGAAGCTGTAGAGAAACTTCTAAGATACCTTATGAATCGTTGCGTGAAACCTGATCTGATGAAGTGTACGGGTCCAAAGTTACTGTCTATCGACACAAAAAAATCAGAAAATTTGATCCTTAGCAAAAATATTGATGTAGGATTTGCAACAAAACATTTGTTAGGACAAACTGCAATCACAATAACAGAAAGAAAAAAAACTTGAATTTATACACGAGTGCCGCAGTATGTTAACCACCATGATTGCAAAACTACAAGAAAGATGTCCCTTAAAACAGAAAGCTGTGAGAGGTTTGTCTTCATTGGATCCTTGTGTCATTTAACATTCACCTCTACTGGGCCAGAAGAGATTTTCTTTTCTTTTGGAGGAACTCGACCATGCCAACATCATAAATGATGTTCTGGACTGAAAATGCCAAGAAAGAATACTGCATTTTTGCAACCTCAAAAAATCTCAGCTTCAAGAAATATTTCGTCCTTGTGATCAGTTTAGTGATGAAGTAGGACTTGACACTATTCATGGTAGCTTTCTAATAGGAGATGCAAACTACAAACATCTTTGGAAAGTAATAAAGATTTTACTTGTCTTGTCGCATGGGAATGCAACTTTTGAAGGTGGTTTTTCAGTCAATAAATCTTTACTGGTTGAAAATATGTATGAAAAATCAGTCATTGCACAGCGTCACATTCATGATGAGATACAAGAAGCAGGAGGGATTAAAAACATACACGTTAGCAAAAAGATGTTGGATTACGCGAGAGGTGCTCGGAAATGCTATCATGAATATTTGGAGATGCAGAAGCAGGAAAGAAGTGAAGAAGACAAGAAGAAGGCAGAAAAGAGGAAATTAGATGTACAAGTTAAAGATTTAGAAGGAAAAAGAAAAAACTTAATGATGGCAACTGAAGAGAAATGAGAAGCAATAGAAGTGGAGTAGCAAGAACTGAAGAAGAAACAAGCTTCACTTTATTAAATATAGCATAGTATCTTATTGTATGACTTTTGATAATATTAATAAAAAGAAAATTGACTTGAGACATGAATAATATGAAAGCAGACACAGTTTCTCCTGTTGTGAGCTATTCAGTTCAGGATATGTACAGTTTAGGTAAAATAGACTAATGATACCAAACTTTTTAGCATGTTCTTAGTGGCCTGTTATTTAGTACGTATTTCTGCACATGATAACAAAGTGATTCAAGTTTGTTACAACTTTTGATAGGGTTAGACATATTTAATTATTTTTCTGTCATTTTCCCTGAACTGATTGGCAAGACGTCACCTTTCCATGAGAGGTGAGGCAAGGTCGGCTTTAGGGGAGGAGGAGGCCGAAATAAATGTATTTGACTTAATATTTTCACATGTATAGTATCGTAAAGTTATAGTAGAAATTTTATGAGAAATTAGTCAGGGAACTTGGGAAAATAGTCGAGAAAAGTCAGGGAGAATTTTTTTACAAATACTGTAGGAACCCTGTAAATCAATTACAAATTTGAATACATAAGTTTTCAAGTTTTTTAAAATCTAATTGTAAGTTTTGATTTTTATTCAGCTACGCATGCCTAAAAACATTTTTGCTATTAGAGACAAAACTTAGAATAAAATTTTATATTTGAATTTGTAAATGCTAAATAAATATACTTGTTAAAAAGATCCTTAGAAAAAGCAAAATAATAAGATAAGGTAAGATATCTTATTTTACATTTTATCCTAGTTTACAAAATTTTGTGATCAAGTTTACTGGTCCTATACCCGGTAATGAGTAAAATTTCAACATTACTATTAACCAATTAACAGGATTTGTGGGATTTAGCCTAGAAAAAACCCTGGAAAAACTTTAAATTTCAAAAGGTCAGATTGCTGGCCACCCCGTTTAAATTTATATCCATCATTTAATAAAATTACTTATGTTAGTAAACTTCAAAAAAATATGTCTTAATAAATAAAATATTTTTTAGTGACTTTGTGATGTAATGATGAGTTAGGCTAGAGTACAGAATACCTGGAAGTGATCTTCTTAAGGTAATTTGTTTGACACCTATCATTACTGAACATCACAGTCTCTAGAATGAAAATCTGAGTCTGCTTTGAAGCTTAAAAAAAGCTGTAAATTCAGGACCTTTCAATATGGCTATGTTGTGAGATATTGCAAAATATCCTTTTATGACTACTTTATTAATATATTAAGTGCAGCGAGCAAAAATTTTTGTAATAAATAGAATGATAGAATATTAGGAAAATGGTAGAGCATAAATAAAAGTAAAAACTCGATGGACCACTCGATTCTTCGAGTACTTGACTCCACTGAATCCTGACAAGTATTCAAGATCTGAGGATTTGGTGTTTTACTGAATTTGATGGTCGAATTTTTCACCTCATAAACAAAGCATAATATTTTGAATTCAAAACTTACTCAGTTAGGCCTACTTGAAAAGCACAACTTAATCCATGATCTTTATTTTGTTGGACAAAAGTGATAAGCACGAATAAAATAATTATTTAATCAAACTTTTAGGTGTAGATAATCTAACGTGTCCCCTACCCTCCCTCCTATATGGGAAACTTTGACTCCAACGTTTGAGAGCATGCTCACTTCTAAAATTCCACCTCACTATAACAATCTTGTAAATTTTAATGCACACATTAATATTCTTCAAAAACTGAAAATCAATACTGGAATTACAAATAAACTCAAAATAAATTAAGGCTTTTTTTAAACAGAAATAAAAACACATTACACATGATAAGTCAGCCCCCATGACGTATATTATGTTTACGTACCAGAGTGATGATCAAATAAAGATTCTGTTCATTCTTACTACCCAATTGGTTTTAATTATCCACGACTGCCGAGAACCCCAACAGCATACGATCTTGAAGTTAATAATTTTGTCGGGTTTCATGAAAAATAAATACTGTCCACAGTCAGACAATGATAAAACTGTTTATTTAAGCCTACCGGCCTATGTATTGTATATCTATTGTTTGTTTAAAATCGATTCAGGTTATCTGATCACTTGATAAGTGCTATCGAGATTTAAGAATCAAATAACGACTTGCTAACTAACTTGTTTTTAAATTGATTTTAACTTAGAGTTTATTTATTTTTTAATATCTTATTGAAGTAATTGTAAAACTATTCAAACATAGTCTTGCATAATAAAATGGGAACGAGCATATTGCAAGAGTCTAAAATATCTTCGTGTTTTATAGAGAATGTATTCTCAGAAATTTATATATCACAAAAATAGAATATACTTCTTGTTTTATGCGCGAAGATAGATAATAGATATATAAGAAAATAATATTAATAAAACATAACTGCTCAGGCATTATTGAGTTGTATATATCCACTGGATGTTCAATTGTTAAGCATGTTACTTAGTTTTTATTAAATAAATTGTATTTTCATTTTTGATTTCTTATTAAAATAAATTATATATAATCCTTTAATATTGATTAAAGTTGATCAAAGGATCACTAAGCCCTATCTGTTAATTCATGTTTTTTTAACTCATTCTAACAACACTTTTAAAAATAACTAAAACACATTAAAATTGTGATTGATTTGATTTTTAAACAATAATATGAGAGTAAATCAGAGGTCCCCAACCTTTTTGTACATTAGAGCACATTCAAAAATAATGGTAGTGAGGCGGGCACCAATTACTTTTAAAGGCAAATTTACTAACTCCTACCAGGCTAAGAGGTCAGCCTCAACGCTATACACACGTTAAGTTTCCAACAACGATTGTGACGTTACATGTGGTTGTGGGTAACACTCAAGGCCTAGCCATGGCGGAGAAGGGGGGGGGGTTCAACCCCCTCCAAGTTGACAAAAAATAAATTTTAAAAATACTGCTTTATTTACAGTTTTAACAAGACCAGAACAAAGACACAAGGAACTACTTAACTACTCACCACCATTTTGGTGCTTAGGTACATTTTAAAAATATATTTCTATTCTGTGTTTACTCAGTCAAAAAGCTGGGTAGCTCATGTCAAGATATTTACAAAGGAAATAGGAAGTATTAGGATGCTATTAGTGAATGTGTAGAGAATGATGGAAGGGGGTAGGTCTTTGAGATTAGGGAAAAGCAAAACTATTCAGCTTAGCTTACCTGTAGATCAGAACAAACTTTTTTGGGGGGGGTAAAAGTTACAGATTAAAATTACTTGTCAATAACTTTTCATCTGGTCTAAAAGTGGCGGGCAGACGCAAAAAGCTTGGCGGGCATATAATTTTGAGTACCCTGGTCTAGAGTGTTTAATATGGCTGAATTTTAAACTATATTTTGTGAGGGGGGCTGGGGCTGATTAAAATTGAAAACATGATTTAACAAATCTTAATTTACAGCTTAGGCCTATTTTGTGTAATGTAGGTGAATTTGTAAATCATTAAAATTTCTAACAATTTGCTAGTATTCAGATTTGAGATTCGAAAATGAAATGTAGATTCTGATTCTAGAAATAATGGATTCGACCCATTTCTAGTAAAAAATACTAGCACCTATTTACACACGCGCTTCGATATTTCAATGCTATTATAGCATCATGAGGAAGTAGTAGTAGTGTATTAGAATATTAAAATTTATTTTTGAAAATTCTTATCAGTTCTATTTTCTTGGATGTGTTAGTACATGTAAAATATCTAAATAAAAGTAAAAATTCTGTGATTTGCTAACACCTACATTTTCATCTAACGTTCCTCAAAGTATAAAATAATTTTAAACATTTATATCTTTATTCAGGCGGACATATACATATCACCTTATATTGACATATATATATATATATAAACATAATAATACAAAATTTAAAAGAAACTAAGTGTTACCCTATAAGTATTGATTCTGAATCACCAATGAGGTTTTTTTAGTTCTTGAATATCTTGAAGGATTTGAGGGTTCAAGGGCCCATTCCTACTTTGAAATGAAAATATGAACAGTATTTATATAATTAGTCTACCTGTGGCTTGGTATTTAACACATTTACATAATTTGTTGTAGGTTATGGTACTCCATCAGGTCCTGGAGGATATCAAGGTTGGGGCGCACCCCCTGGACCACAGGGCCAGCAGATGCCACCATCTCAGTGGGGCTCCAACTATGGTGGACCACCGCAACAGCAAGGATATGGCTCTTATGGTTAGTTTTATGTTTAACCCACTGATTGCATAATAATACCTACAGTAGCCCCATGGCTTCTTTCGTGCTGACTGAAAGCTGATAAACACATGGCTTTGCAGATCAGATGGATCGGCGTTGGGATTCATAATTTGGTCTGGTAACTTTTCAAGGACGTCATCTGTGAGCTGTCTGTCAGCACCAAAGAAGCCATGGGGCTACTGTATATTCCGTTCACGATAGGTTTTTACCTGGATGACAGTTCAAAAATCATATGTTTAGGTTTTGTGTTGCCAACAATAATTGTAAAAAATCATAGTTTTGTTATAAATGTAAAGATCTTTAATTACCTGTTATATATTACATTTAAAATAACGCAAACTTAAGTTTTCTCATACTATTTCATTTTTTAAAATAATTTCTTTTCATCCAACTCGAAACAATATTTTAAACATAATTAAAAGTACTTATCTTTCGTTTTGGAACGTTACTAATTTTGTGTAATATAGTGCACACATCAATACCTTTTAATAAGGACATCTTATTTACTTGGAAAAGAGAAAATTGTTGTTATTTTTGTACATACAATAAATAATTTTATGATTATTTTATCATATTTTGAAATATTTAACCGAATAAAATATTTTCATCAACTGCGTGTCTGCATCATTGTAAAAAACTCGTTTACCGTTATGTTCAATCACATGGTTTGATTCGTCAGTCTCCATTTTGAAGCTATGTTCGTTAGAAGTTTTTGTGAAAGTGGTGGTAATATTTTTTAAGGGGAATAAAACTATAAATAAACTTAGTGTCCGACCTCAAATAAATATATAAATAATATTGGCCTAAATTACTGTGGTTAACTATCACATTAATATATTACCATTTGTTTTCATTTCAGTCATTCAAAGTGATAGATGTCAGCTGTTGGCTTAGTGATATATTAGGGATTACTTCTAGTAACATTTCGAACTGTCATCCAGGTAAACTTAGCTCGTGAATGAATTATACCTGACATGGTTTCATACATTTTTGAGAAAAAAAAAAAGCTGGAAAACTTTGACTTGGCTTCGAAAGAAATACTAATTTTTCTTTGAAATAAATTCTAGCTCCAACGATTAAAAAGCTTCACTAATATAGTGACAGCTAAAATATGAATTTAGTGTCTGAATGAGCCAAAATTATATTTTTCCTGTGCGATGGGGCATGAGAAGTTATTATAGACACTTGAGAAATAATTTTTAATTAAAAATTAGGGATGGGCCACTCGAATCCACCGAAGTATTTGAGGTTTAAGGATTCAGTGTCATAATAGATTCGATGGTCAAATCTTTCACCTCATAAGCTAAGCATAATATTTTGAATTAAAAAATAGTTAGGCCTACTTGAAAAGCATAACTCAATCTGTAATCCTTATTTTGTCGATCAAAATAGATAAGCATGAATAAAATAATTAATTAAAAAAAATAATGTTAGGTGTAGAAAATCTAACGTCCCTAATACCCTACCCTCCCGCCCCTATAAGAAACTTGGACTTGGCCGTTTCAGAGCATGCTCTCCAAACAGAAATAAAAACAAATTACACACGGTACAAAGTCAGCCGCCATGACATGTATGTTTACTCGCCAAAGTGTTGATTAAATATTCATACTTTTATTTCTTACTACTCAACTGGTTTTAATTATCTTCAATTATTCAAATAACCCTAATTTTTTATATGATCCTTAAGTTAGATTTTTTTTTGTTTAATGAAATATAAATACTGTCATTTAGGCACTGATATAACTGTTTATTTAAGCCTATCAGCCTACATATTGTATATCGATTGTTTAAAATAAATTAAGGTAATCTGATCACTTATAAAGTTCTATAGAGGTTTAAGAATCAAATAATGACTTTGTAATCCCTAAGCTCCAAACTAGAGGGATTCAATACATGAATATAAACAAAACCTACAGTTAAAGAAAAATAAATTAGAATATAGAGGAGCGCGTAGAGTGAATATCCTAAAATAGTGAGTTATAAAGTGCTGGACATTTAGCATGTCCCCAGCGCACGCAACTCACTCTTGTGAGTAGCGGGAAACTACGGTCCACCTTCACAGGTTGCCTAACATATTAATATATAAAAAGGTTGGAGGCTAATCCCTCGCACCTTTTCTAGACATAGGGATAATATGGCGTAATTATGTAATAGAAAAAATTCAAGTCTTAGAATCTTTTAGATTTAATTTATGCCAAACTTTATTAAATAATAAGCATATTATTTGAAGAGCATTTAATAATTCAGTTATATATATACTATCCAATAAAAACATTGTTCCATAAATATTTACTCTTTTCCTTCTAATCATTACGTTATTTATTATGTACCCCAAACATATTACGTAAATACAAATATTGATGCATAACATTAATTTAATATGATCATACGTAGTACAGTAAATGATCTCTCCTAACTAACACATTTGTGAACCTGTTGCGAAAATGCCACATGTTACTAAAAGTTTTAGTTCCATCAAAAATACCTAATGCCAATACCATTTAACTTTAACGCTCATAACCTACTAGCGTGACTCACAATAGCCTTCGCCTATGTCCTAAACAAGGATTATAGTACTATTATAAATATCGAGGATATTTCCTAACATTACCCCTTTAAGTTTTTGTTACTGTTTCGGCACAAAATAGATATTATATTAACAACACTATCCTAAAAATAACAATCGAGAAACTAGTAAAAAAAAATAAAGTTAAGTTGATATATATAATAATCTAGTGCAATACTCCATTCTACTAATATTGAAAATCTCGGCACCATATTTCAAACACTTTCCCACCTTAATGTTCACCAAACCCAAAATGCCACATTTGTAATTGAGACGAAATAGTTAGTTTTGAAATGTTTGACTTTCAATCATTATGGATAATATTGAAAAGTTATGATCTAACAACACTCTCAAATTTTCATATTTACTACACTCATCTAACCTAAATACTACTGAGAAACAAATAAAGTTAATTGGTTGAGTATAAAGTTCGCGCATAATGCCTAATATCAATAACACAGAAAATGTCTGACTTTACAATACTCTCATTATAAAGTAAATCAAAGACGAAGATTTACGCAAATACTTTATAATTGAATTTGATAAAAAGATCTAAAAAGAATTTTGACTAGTTCCCATAATTTACATTTAAACCGAAATTGGATTTTATTCTTGCATTAACGTAATATGTCCGTTACGCCGACGCTTAGTCCTACATGGTCGCAGCCAAGTCCAAGAGTGACGTCTTCCTCGACGGATGGTCTTTTATATGGCACACTCATCGAACAGGATAGGCACAAAGGAAGGGGGCGCGCCGGCAGAAGAACATTCTATATTATTCTGGCAAAGCCTGGCAGTTAGCATCTTCTTCTCGTTTCTTGAAGTTGGGCGGATTGATCATGGTAGTGGTGGTGCCGGTCTCTAGTGGCGAGATGTGGTACTTGGCTCAGTCTTGGCAGTTGTTCGCTTGTGGTTTGTGTAGTCTGATGTTTGTTGCGCGAGGTGCTCAGCAAGATTAGTGGTATTGGGTAAGTGATGTTTATACTTGACTGTCCACATTCTGTTGACTTGGAGCAATAATTGCTACAACTTATAATTTGTTTTTAAATTTATTTTGACAAAGAATTTATTATTAAAAAAGAATGTTATTTAATTAATGTAAAAATATTCAAACATTGTCCAGCCTAATAAAATGAGAATGAACATATTGCAAGAGTCGAAAATATGTTCATATTTTAAATTGAATATATTTCTTGTTTTCTTCGTGAAGATAAATAATAGATATACAATAAAATGATAATAAAACATACTAACCTAGCCATTATTGAGTTCACCAATTCCAATGTATGTTTAGTTGTTAAGAATGTTTTTGTCTTTATTAAAAATATCAGTTCGTATTTTCATTTTTGCAATCTTATTAAAGTAAATTATAACTCTGCCAAATCCATTTATTCCACGTGTTTTATTAGAAAACTGACTTATTCTATTAACACTTTTAAAATAACTAAAAGACACTCAAATTTTAATTGATTTGATTTTTAAACAATGAGTTTAAATTTTTTAATTTTGCTGAATTTTAACCTATATGCCGTAAAGGGTTGTTGGGATTGATTAGAATTGAAAGCATGATTGAAATAAATCTTAATATACAGCTTAGGCTTTTATTTTGTAATGTAGGTCTATTTGTAAATAATTAAAATTTCTAACAATTTGCTAGTATTTAACTTCGAGATTTGAAAATAAAATGTAGATTCAGATTCTAGAAATAGTGGATTTGACCCACCTCTAATATATCTTGATTAATTTGAAATAATATGATAATAATAAAATTTTAACAATAAGAAATTTTTATAAGGAAAACCTCATTTCGCTTGTCTGTGCCTTCTTCCAAAAATAAAATTAGTAAATGAAATACTAATATTACAATGATTTTATGAATCCGAATTTCCAATTTAACTTCAAATACCAAATCTGAATCTTTCAAAAATTATGAACATTAGAGGGAATATAAATACAGTAGAATATAAAAAAATAGCAGTAACTAAATATTAGTGTCTTTTTTGAATATTAATTCGGCTACTTAGTAATATGTGTTTCCTTTTGTGAATATTATTTCTGTGTGTGTGTTATCCTTTGAAATAAACGGGTTTTTACTGATGTTTGAAAAACTATTTATCTACTATGACATTAAAGCGAGTGATAAAAAAAATAGCGAATGTTTCTAAGTTATCGATATAAACTATTCAAAATTTAAGTGTATCAAGACTTAAATAAATCTTTTAATACTAAGATTGTGTTTTGTTGCCCTCTAGGCTAAACCTCAAGTTTTAGGATTTTTGTAGTATTTCAAAAAATTCTGCGAAGTGTAATAAAAAATACTTGCAAGTCTTTCTCTTGTTTTAATTAAATACCAGGCTAAGACTTTAAGTTTTAAGTTATTGTATTTTTTTAGAGACTTTGTTATAATTGTTTAAGAGTAGTGACTAATCCTGCACCTCAATGTTGTTAAGTTTGTTTATTAATTGTCTTTTACAAATTCATTAATATAACGGTAATTCAAGATTTTCATACAACATAATTCTCAAGTTTTCTTCTGGTTCCTTAATTTCAATTTGTATTTAGGCGTGTCTATGCTACCGTTAATAACTTTATTCCAAATTGGAATAATAGTTTTTTTTAATATTAATTCGGCTACTTAGTAATCTGTGTGTTCTTTTGGGAATATTATTTCTGTGTGTGTGTGTTATCCTTTGAAAATAAACTGTTTCTTAGTGATCTTTGAATAATTATTTATCTAATATGATATTAAAGAGTGTGACATGATTTGATCAAAAAAGAACTACTTTTCTGAATAGAGGAATAATAAATACATTCATACTTTCTCTAAAAGTTATTTTGTACCCAGGCTTCTTGGAGTTGAGTTAGTTGCGTTTGTCCAAATGGTAGTTTGAGTAATTAAATACATAAACTAGTTTAAGGTACCTTACAATAAAGGGCTTTACCTGTTACTGCCAATGTGGTACATAGTGTGATAGTCTGACTTGAGATGTTATGCTAAATGGCACCAATGTGAAGAAGTAATCTTTACTTTTTATGAATACCCTAGGGATGGATGGGAAAACCCTTTTTATATCGGTATGGGAACGAGACGGTAAACGGGTTTAAATATCGGAATCTGGAAATTATAAATTGACTTTATAAATTAATTATAAATTAAAAATTGATATTTTTTTGTACTAATATGGTAATGTCTTTTTGACATTATTCAATATAATACTAGGGTGAACGAAACCTCGAACCCTCGGAAAATGTTGGGGATTAATCCATGCAGAGTCAAGCAAGTATTCGGGTGGGAAATAAAGCCAGCTTCTTGTTCCACCAGGTACTCAATTTCTATTGAAGACAACCATCTTGTTTGTTCTGTAGTAAACTTGGAGCAGGGTATTCTACCTACCGCCTGTGGTGAGCTAAAGCTCAAGTCAATGGGGTGTCTATCAATAGTTATTTGTTAGGTTCAACATGTGAGAGAGCATTAAAGATCTAGATAAGGACAGCACAATATTAAACTCAACCATATTTTGGGGCATAGAAATAGGGGGAAAGAAGTAATTTGCCAAGGTCAACCATTTATGTATAAGTTGTTAGCAGGTAAACAAAGATTAGAGATTACAGGGGTACTCAACAATGAATCTTTGAGGGGTATCAATTTTCGAGAGGATTAAAGGGGCTTTAAACAGAAAAGAAGTTTCAGGGGGTTACCAACCTAAGGAATATTTAGGGGGTTTCAAACGTAGATAATCCTAAAGTAGTTTTAGACCTAAAATATTCAAGGTGTTTCAAACTTTGAGATCATTTAATGGGGTTTCGAAACTTAGATAACCTTTTAAGTGGTTTGGGCTTAAAAGAATATAGCCTTAATAGCCTTTAATAAGTTTTAGGAGAGAGTACATTTAATTGGGGGGACAACATATGTTTTTTTATAATTATTTATAGTCTTCCAATGTGTGTTAAAATATAAAGCACCCTTTTCTAAATAGATTAACTTACAAACATAATGTATTAAAATTAATTATTCAATTTGTCTATTAATAGTTTCAATAAAAAAAATTCTAATCACAAACTCCTATATAAATATGTTTTTGTTATATTATTTGTATTATATATAATATCAAAGGTTTTACAAGTATTACCATACACTATAAAAACAATATTTTAAATCTATAATTAATCTAATGCATCATTTATAATTGCTTGTTACGATCTATATATTTTGACTCATTTCCTATCTTGTTCACTTCCCGATATAAAAATGTCATTCCCATCCATCCCTTTCTAATACAAATATATATCATGAAAATATACAAATAATAGGGCTCTGCGAGTACTTGTATTGCGAGCTTCGAGCTGAGCTCGTTGCTTATGATTGGACATTTTGTAGACTCTCATTTTCGAGCTTCCCCTTGATGTACTTAATAATCAATTTTTAAAACACAATGGTAAGGATAGTATATTTAATTGTGATAATATCAGCAACCCCACCTATAGATCATTCAGTTGCTTAACAATTTATTGAAAATTAATTTCAATTTTCACATAAATAACGTAAAAGAGCTTTAAAACCACTTTCAGTCGGTAAGTTGATTCAATACTGTCGTCTATTTTTAATTATACTTTATTGAAGTTGTTTACTTGTGTTGCCATGACAAAACAATGAAAATAAAAATAGCTGAGAAGATTACTAAATCATTAAATGACTTTTTCTACTATTTTTATCTGGTCTATTTCTAAAATAATAATTTATGCTTTGTTAAAAATGTAATATCGGAAATATATTATTGTATCAAATATTTTCAAAATCAAGATATTTAAAACTTGTATTAATCAAATAATATGTTTAACGACAAAACGAGCTCTAGTTTAGTAACTATTTATTTTGAGAACTATGTTGTTTAACCTATTATTCATATTGGTAATAAAGTTATTAACGGTAGCATAGACACGTAGTTTTATTAACTGTATTTTATATGATAATTCCCTGTCATAATGTATATTTAAAATTGTTAGAATTTGGTTATGAGAATAATCGTTTGGTTGGTTGTTTGGAATTGAAGTTTCTTTTGTCTTTTAATACAAACTATCTATTAAAAGCAAGAGAATGTTAAAAGTGGCTTTATATTCTGAAAACAAATGCGGCCACTGGATAGAAGCTATGCTGGAAGTTGATGTAGAGAAATTTGTTGCAGTTTGAATGGCGAGTTGTATTAATATTCTTGTTTACAAAATTTAAACTTTATATTATTTCACAAACATTTTGTACGTTTTTTCCTTATTATTAATCACAAACCATTTATTTATATTAAAGATATGCGAGGGCAGTTATAAAAATATTAATAACTGAATATAACACTTTTCATTTTTAAATTTCACGCTCTATTTAAGCTGTAATTGCCACAAGAGTTAAAAGAAAAATTGGAATGAATTTACTAGATTTTTTTTTAATTAAATTTGGTTACAGAAAATAAAATTATAGTGTAATACTTGGGAAGTATTGTTAATTTTTGTTTTAGTGTTAAGTTGCAAAAGCAATAGGATCATTTAGGCATATTTTTTAATTCCCCGATATTTCCTTATTTTTAGTTAAATTCTTTGATATTTCCCTGTTTTCCCTCCCATTCAAATATTCCTTGACTTTTCCAGGGTTTTCCTGTCTGCAGCCACCATGATAATACCTAAATAAAATTACATTTTAATTTTTCAAATAACTGATAAAACTGTGTATGTTTAGTAGATACAATTGTTTTTTAATATGTGATCTATAACAAATAAAACAAAATTCATCATCCACCATTAAAACTGGGAAAAAGTAGTCAAGTAAAATAGAAAAATGTTGCCTAGAAAACCTGGAAAAGTCAGATAATTTTGTAAAATATGTTTTATAGCCACCTTGATAATTGATTACTTGTGAAATAAAGCTCCTTCGAATGAAATAAAACTCCTTACACTTTAAAACATTTACCTAAGAACATTAACATTCTATAAACCGCATCTTTCCAGCTCTACCCTCCTTCGTAGAAAAAAGACCTGTTCGAGCCGGAGTCGAGAAGATTAGAACCTAATTCTCCTCTTTATGCATTTTCCATTTATCTTGCCACCCTTTCACAGTTTTTGAAATCTTTTTTTAGTAAACACTTTACAACCTAATATGTATACTCTGCTCTATCTAAATTATTCCTCCTATTTCACTTTTAGCAGCTCATTTTTTAATTTTATATAATATGTGATAAACCACACCCTGTCATTAACATATACGAGTCGTAGATAAACAGTGTTTCATCATTTAATGACGCAAGTTTTTATGTTTGAATATTGTTAATCTAATTGCTTTTAATTGGTTTTAATCAATCGAACCGTTTTATTATTAAAAATTCTTTATTGGAATCTTTAATCTTTATTTTATAGTTCCATGATTATGGTACGATAACTTGGGTATCGAAAAATGTCAGCTAATTAAGCTTACAGAAACTAACATCAAATCTGGAACACCTAAAGGAGTAAGGGACAAATCAATCAGATAGACACATATAAGATTAAAACAAAATTTTAAAGGAAATTTGGTTATTTTAATTTTCATATACTGTAAACAAAATCGCAAAAAAAAAACTTTTTAACAGATGTGTTAACAATATTTTTATACTTTAAACTTGTTCTTTTAATAAGTTTTATTTCTTATTTAAACTAGTCTGACTATGATTGTTTAATATGTTGCGAATGCTACTTTGACCAATTTGACTCATATATTGGACAAATATTAAGTGAAGGTAAATATAACTTTATGCATATAGTGTGTTATTAAAAGATAAACAGATTTGCCTGGATTATAAACAACTTATATGTTTTTAATCATAATGAAATTTATCTTATATTCAATTTTACAAATTGCAAAGGTACAACTCTAAAAATTATGTAATACATTTACTCCTTGTGAAATATTCATTTAGAATGTTTTCTAAAATGTAAACGATAAGGCTCTAAATTATTTGAAAAACAAGCAATAAAAAAAATCAAATAACACATTACTTTTCTTTTAACATGGATGGTCGATGGGTAAGCGTGGCGCTCAAAATGATTGTGTAACTTTAATAACGACAGCCTACAGGCCACTGAACTTTAAAGCTGACCGTTAACACTTTGTTCCCCCACTTGTCTAGGCAGCTAGAGAGAGTTCCAAGAATCTATTGTAACGTTGATGCCTATAGTAAAGAAAGGAATTTCTAAATGAGTGTGGCGCTCACCTGTCGACCACAGGTTAAATCAATCAATTATACTTATTTAATTGAAAGGGGGTTAGTCCTTTTCAACATACACACTTGTTTATAACTGTCCACCAAAACAATATGCTAACAAATTAAGAGTTCATGTACCATTTATGGTATGAAAGAAACTAACAATAATACATTGTAATAAATTGTAGAATTTACATTTATACACAAAATTTAAAGTATAATATCGACTTGAAATAACAAATCAATTAACATATACAATAAACTAAGGATGGGTCCTTGAATACACAACCCCCTCAAATTCTAAAGGATATTTGAGGATTCAATAAATTTTCAGATACTAGACTCAAATCCTTAAATATATATTTGTGTTTCTATCCACCCTTCTTATATCTTCTTCCAAAAATAATACATTTACCTAATATAATAATAATTTACCTAATATATAATATAATAATTTTCCTTATAAATAGAATTTTCTTGTGAGGTTTAAGATATATAATACTGCATTTGGTAGTTCAAACCCAATCATAATTATGTGAAAGCCCCGACAACCAGACCCCATACTAACAGTTTAACACTTAACTGAACATATAAATTAAAAGAAATATAGTTGACAATTTAGTTAGTCTTTATATTTTTTTTATCAAAATAGGTCCTAATATAATTTTTTCTCTTTTATTCAGAATTCCAAGATTCGGATTTGTAAAATAGTGTATTCAACCCAACTGTACAATATATACCTTCTTTGATTAAACCACAGACCTTGAAGCGAGACTTGTGGAATCGCAAACAAATATTATAAAAAAAGTTCACAAACCAAAGTAATTATTCTCGGGGGCTGATGCTCCTTGCCCACAACTGAAAGAACACTGCCCACATCACTTTATTCTGTGCAGAACACTCTGTGAGCCAGGAAACCTTTATACTAACTTCGGGTTAATAGCATTGATAAAACCTCGGATTCTTAAGGATAATTTAAGATTCGAGAAAATTTTAGGAGCATCAAATACACTCATTTTTTTAATGTCTCAAGTAAAATTTGCTTTAGAACTCTTTATCAGAGTTCCTTTCAAGGAAAATCTTGAATTTTAAATGATTTCTTCCATTTCTGGAAATGTTATTGAATATCTCATTTTCCCAATTTTTTCCTGGAATTTTTTTAGGTTGTCCTGTAAATTCTTTTGCCCCCCTTTTTTAAACAGGACAGTAAATCAGGAGAAAACAGGGAAACTGGATTAAAACCGTAGATGAAATTTCCAAGATATTTAAGGAAATTCATAACTTGTTGGAAGCCCTTTTAATCATTTGATTTTCTTTGTCACGCAATTGAATCATTCATTAATATAAAACTAGGTAGTATTATTGTCATTTTTATAAATCTAATTTTGTTTTGTAATTTACATAGCATAAACTTATGCACAATACGATCATTGAGATCTGGGGTGTTTAACACACACTTTCTCAACCGACATATCTGCATACAACCTATAAACTAACTTAAATCTAAACCAGACACAACACTCAGCCCTCGGCCGTTAATTCCTCACTCTGAAAGAGCAAACCCTGTTTCATAAAAAAAAAAAAAAATGTTCACATGAGTATGCTCTTCTGAATTACACAATCATAGCCTACTTCAAAGCTACATTAACCTCTAAAGCGTGACTTACACAGTAACTGAAATCCTTCCTGTGGGTGACTTATTTTTTGTAGTGCATTAGTTCAAGCTCAGTCTTATGCAAAATGTTTTGTGACTTAACTATTGGTAGGAAAAATCTGAAGGGGAAAAAATGTATATTATACAAAATATATTGGCCTACAATAACAATAAACTGAACATTTTAGCTAGCTTTATGATAAATAAGGGCCTAATTGCTTTCATTCCTAGATGATGCTTTGTGTGTGTGGTACTTGCAGAGTAGTGAGAATCTTTATTCAATCACAATAAGGAATCTATAGCAGTTTAAAAAATAGTTTTATTCTTCATTTAGAAACAATACCCATGAGGATAAATAGGGCTAGAAGTACCCTTATCTCTTAAGAATCTGTTGGGGTACACTCTATAAATCATGATTTTCAGAACAATCCAATTTTCACAGATCCCTTACTCAATATTGATCTACATATTTATTCAGGATGGCCACCAGCTGGTAAATTTCAGATAATGAGAAATTGGTAAGAGAAAACCTGGGAAAGTGTAGGAATTGAGGAAGGGGTAAGATAAAGTCAGGGAATTTTTTGTTGGTAAATTGCTAAATGGTAAACTTTTCGAGGTCCGTAAATGCCACAATACCATATTTGTACCACTGCTTTTTAAAAAAATATCTGCTGGGTTAAAAAAAAAAATCTGGTGTGGTTCGCTAATGGGCTAGGGGTTAGTAAGGCTTAGTTTAGAGGAAATGCATTCACATTAGTGTGGTGGGAGGTGAAATTCATTTAGGAAAACCCACTTTCAATGCACCTGATTAGGATCAATCCCAGATCTCCCTGTCTTCAGCAATATAGTCTAACACAAAATTAGCGCGTTAGACCACGCAGCCACTGAATCGGTTGAGATTCTGATTAATCTAAAATATCTAAGATTCTAGATTTTCTGTTAAAAATCAATAGAGCTTAGAACATTATCTCTGTAATTTGTATTGGCCGCGAAATACTTTTTATAATATATCATTAAATCTTTAAATTACTATGTGAGTCAAGCTTTTTTTATTGTTATTGTGTAATATATTTTATAATTTTTCTAATTCCTAGTAGACAACCGATATGTTAGTACAAAAACGGGAGAGGGGGCTATATAGAAGGTGTGACATACTTTTTGAGTCAAGGAATTTTAGGAAATAATCGGAGGAAAAGTTGGGAATTTCATTGGTTGAGTTGATTAGACACCATGGAATAAGAACCAATCAAACCATAAAAATGGTCACTATAATAATGTCTTTCATTAAGGAAAACCTCTTTCCAAAGTAAATTTTGTTATATTAAGATGACTGGCCAGGAAATGTTATAGAATGAAATATGTTATCTAATTTCTCTTTGACTTGAAGTTTAAATAACTTATAAATGAATTTTAATGATTTACTAAATTATATTAAATTTCTTATACATTTTTTTTTATAAATTTTAGTTTTGGATTTTTTTGCACCTGTTTAGTTGTTCATCTACAACTTTGCCAAATTTCAGCTTTCTATCTCATAGGGAAGTATGAAAAATCCTCTTCATACATACATACATTTGTTCACCAGTTGAGATTTATTAATATAAACATTTCTTAACAAAATATTATTGATATGCCTTGAAAATCTCATACTATTACAATATTACTGACTGATCTGTGCTTTCACTGTATTATATGGGTAGCTAAAACAAGTGAATGTATGGAAAAGTCACAAGAATTTAAAATTGCTAGGAAATTTGGGGAATTTCTTAATCAATCAGCGAAAATTATATATAAAGTTATTTGGGGATCTCCTCGTTGCATCCTAATCCAAAACTATTTTACCCATCTAAGTGCATTAAAACTCATTAGTTATAACAAATTCAGTATATTTTAAGTTATGTTATAAATCCCAATGTGGTTTTGAATCAGAGGAAATCGGGATTTTTGGTCACTTTTCATGGGAAGATGTTCCATATTAACGAAAATAACATAAACTTAGCAAAGAAAGAAAAATATCATATTCATGCAGCAAAGGAAGGTATGCATTTATTTGTTGGGCTATCCAGTATGTTGCTTACAAAATTCTAATAAGGTTTAATTAAAACTCAATGTATTTGAATGGTCCAAGATCTGTTGGACAAGTGGCACTTGAAGGCGGGACGTGGTTTTGAGAAGTTGTTAATATTCTATTGTGAACTTTTGGTACTCATTTCATTCATTTTTACTCTCTTGAATGGTATCAATTACATCATTTAAGGTTCATTTGCATCACCCTGCTTCATATTTGGTTCATTAATATCCTTGTCACCTTCTTCAATCTTCAACCTTGGACCAAGTAACTCCACTGCACTATTTGCAATTTCTTCTTCAGTGAGATTTTGATAGCCATTGTCATCCTTGATTAACTCCAGCTGAGGATTTAATTTAATTAATTACCCTAATTTTGCATATAACTTCTTTTCATGGCTATTACAACAACTTTGTTTTATGTGTAGCTACAAATATTTATTACTAGCACTTGACATCTACTGACATACGTTCAATTGTGCACTAAATTCTTCTTATATTCCTCATCAATAACATATTAGCCAACCTACAAACTAAATGCATGTAGTCAGTAGCTCCACCATTTGTATAATATATCAGTCTAGGGAGTTTGTTGGCAACCCTGTGTGAGCAGGTGTGTTGTGGTTTGCAGGTCCCCCACAAGCAGGCCCCCAGTCAGGGTACGGGGGTAACTGGAACTGGAACATGCCCCAGAATGGCCCCACAGCTCAGGGTGGGCCTCCCGGTCCCACCCAAGGGGGGCCTTCCGGCCCGCAGGGTGAGTAGCTTCGCATGGTCCAGTTGTCGTAGCTAGTCACCCTGACAAACCCCGCCCCCCCTCCCCCCCTCCTGTAGCTCAGTCGATGTTACCTCACTCGTACATAAATGTTACCATCTCATTGCCGGCACATCACTTGACACGCCGTTGCCCTCAAAGCAAATAGAACCGATCTTTATGTATTGTACATACACACACACAATTAGGATGTCAACACACATAAAAATAAGTAGTCTTTAAATTCTCTTGAGACTTATTTTTTGTGTCTTTACATGCATTGGTTGAAAAATGTTTGGTATTAAATGTTTACTAACTGTGTCCATTTAAGGTTTGCTGGTTTTAGCTTGATGTAATTTGTTCCAGGTGATATGTACTCTCGGGGTGCAGCACCAGGCCCCACTGCCCCTGCTGGACCAGGACCTGCAGCTCCTGGTGCGGCGGCTGCAGCCAAGACTGGTGGAAGTGACTATGGTGGATATGGTGCCTACAGCTATGGACAGGTGAGTACTTAGTGATGAGCTTTATTTTATCATTTATTTTGAGAAGAAAGTATTATACTGTTTATTAAGTTCATTCTACCATCAACATTTCATTGCACTATTTCATCAAATACAGTTCACAAGTTATAAGGGGTCAAGGGAAAAATTAAAGAGACATTCTTTACCTAGGTGTGCAAAAAGCATAAAATATCAAGTTGAACTCTAATAACTCGTGGACTGTAGTAATTGAAACTATTGATTGATCATTATTTTAGCAAGGATGGTTTTATAATAAAGGAAATTGATAAAACTAAAGAAAAAGGAAAAATAAACTACTAAGAATAAATTTGATGAAGAAAGCCCACCTAGGGAAAGAGGAAAAATGTGAGAAGAATCCAATGCACAAAGGTGACATCTTCCTTTCTTGTCTTCTATAGTAGAATCCTTCGACTCCCTAATAATTGCTGAAACGCCTGTGATAATATGTAAGGAGAAAAAGACCTGATCTGTGAAAAATTTTTTGTTCATCATGACAACAGGCCCGCACACACATTACTGCTGATTCATGACTTTTGTGGCAACCTGAGACAATTGTGTTCCATATTCACCTGGGCCTCTAATTTTGAAACGTGCAAGTAGCTATTCGCTAGCGTATTTCTCTCATCTCGCACACAATCTCGCAAACCCCTAATTTTTAAACTTCTGTGCTGCGAAAACTGACGTCACACGATCGAATAGAGAGCAGATTCTACTTGCCAGCCTCACACCGTGCGAGACAAGGCTTGTCTATCGAGGAGAGCATAAAATAACAAATTGGATACCATCCCCCTCTTCGGTTGCAGCTTTCTGAGAGTGATTTTGTTGAAATAAACCTATCACTGTACTAAATAGGTTTACAGAAGAAAAGAATATGATTGCTTTATGCAATTCTTCAATACAAATATTTGTTTGGGTGAAAACGAAACTACATATTCTAATTTTTTCAATTTCCTCAATCGTCAATTTGGGTGAGTCGGTAACGTGACCGTCTTATGTTCTAAGGTTCGCGTGTTCAAATCCTTAATAAATTTTTTTTTTTTAAATCTATCAGACTTTAAACTTTAATTTTAAATGATCGTATTAGTAAGCATAAAATATGTTTTAAATATATTTTATAGAAATACACAAGGTATTTGAGCCTATGTAGACTAACATAATAGTCATTAAAAATAATTTAAAAAGGTATTAAATTAAAAATGCTAGGCCTACATTAATTTTGAAATTTTGTATGTAGGTGATTATTTAAAAATTAAATTAATAGGTTTTATGACATAAAATTGTACACATTTTAAAATAAGGTTAAATAAGCTAATTATTATTCACATAGGCAAATTTTTTAGGGTATATTTATGTTTTAAAAATAGTTGTGAAAATAATAAAATATATTACTGAATTCTAATTACGAAAACATGATTTAAATTCAGACAAAAATTAAAATATTTTACCTAGGTTGGGATTGAACTCGTGGAAGTTCGAATTCGGGTCAAGCGCGCTACCAAGTGTGCTAAATTGGATTGTTCCAGAGAAGCGGTTTTTATTTTATTCATATAACTTTGAGAAAATTTTGAGACAACAAGTTTAGATGTATACAATTGGAAGATGGTTTCCCAATGAAACTAAACCAATCGTTGTATATGATGTAATCAATACAATAATAATGTTTACTTTCAGTTACGTATCTTGTATAATGACGTGTTGTGGCATACCATCGCCCCAACCCTTTGGCACGTCATGGTTTTACAGTGTTGTCATGGGTGACCTGGTGATCTAGGGGTAAGGTGTCAGACTTCTATGCTGGCGGCCGGGGTTCAATCCTCGGTCCCGGCAAAGATTTATTTGTTTACCAAACCCTTCTTTCACCTCTGACAAGACATCTTGTGAATGTGGGGAATGTCAGGCCTCCACCGTGGTTTGGATTCCACGTTAAACTGTAGGTCCTTCATTTCATCTCACAATCACCCTACCATTACACATTAGCGTAAGTGCGTACAACCCGAATGGGTAGTAAGACGCGGTGCTAATAAAAATAAAGTAAATACAATGTTGTCGGATTGAAAACTCAGTCGCTAGCGAAACAACGCTACACCGACTCGCACGACATTAGAAACCTTCCAAAATTAGCTCTGTTTCAGTACAGCCTGCGATTTGCGAGTTCATAAGTTGCGAGTTAGCTCGCAAGCGAGTATTTTCACAAGTTTAAAAATTTAGGGGTCCTGACCCGACCCCCCTCACAACTTTCCCTATCCCAAAACTATAATTCATGTTGGAAGAATGAATATTCAACTCTATTGAAGAAATAAAAGAAAAATCACAGGCAGACCGACGGGTGACCCTTAAAAAACTTATCAGGACTGCTTCAAGAAGTAGAAACAGTGTTGTGAGCGGTATACCAACCATAAAGGAGAGTACCTCGATGATGACGGCCGAATGAGTTTTAGGTGATCCCAAAAAAATTCTAGAGAAAAATAACTTATTTAACAGACCTTATCTACCCCTGTTTTTGTTAATGGAAAACCAAGTTTTCTTAAGTTATGTTTAACACCAATGTACTTATTTCCGTTATGCAAGTGATGTGTTCAATTAGTTTGACTCGGAGGAGGTTTGTGACTCTCTTAAAGATTCTTAAAGTATTATACTACAGAAACAAAAATTACACTTTTGCTTCTCTTCACTACAAGGTATATGTGGTCGGAAACCACTGGGAAGACTCTTGCCACAAAAACTCCCTTCACAAGAGAAAGCAGTATTCCTCCACAGCCTGGAGCTTATCAAATAGCATCTTAAAGGATTGAAGATTTAAACCCAATTAGTTGGAGAAGGCAGGAAGTGAAGAAAGGTTTTTGCTCCAATCATGACACACTCATGTAACCACAGCCGATATTCTCAATCATTGGGTATAGAAGTAAGTCAACAATGTACCCATGTTAAAAAAAAAGTGTACAATGTGTGG
>JBCFYV010003357.1:0-30284 GCA_039000515.1 Timema cristinae
ACAGGCCCACAAGGTTTCCCAATCACACCCCAGGAACCGACCGTGCTAACCACTTGAGCAGATTTAGTGCTTTTATATATACCTCGCATTCAAGTTCTTTGGATGTGGGGGATCCAAGTTAAATTTAAAAATAAATAAACGTCCCAGAAAACTTTACGGCTTCTGAACTGGTTAAGAACGGCGTGGTTCATTAAAATATTGGGGCTGGCTGTATTCCGCGAAATCTATGAAGTGGACGACCGTCGTTTTGGCGCAGAGAAGCGAAAGCATTATGCGATGCCCACGAACAAAGATTGTTAACACTCAGTTGTATCTGTACGTTCAGCCCTGTGGAGACTTAACGAACCGCAATAAATTCCATAGTCAACCACAAAGACATGATCGATCAGGTGATCGCACGTTTCCACAATACTTATTTATCGCGATAGCGAGCAACGTACTTCTCAAATATACCCTGAGGAACCCCCATTTTTCTGAATAAAATCATCGATAAGGTGTTATTCAAACCTTACCCGAAGTGTCCAATCCGACCAAAAATTAAGATTAAAAAGAAGAAGGATTCCTCTAAAACCCCAATTAAAATGATTTCAAAATGCGTACCGCCAGGTGGTGTCGTACGCATTTCTCCAGATCGAAGAATCAGCCAGAAGGTTGCACTTATGGAGAAAAGCGTCACGAACAGCCGTCTTCGTAGACGGAAGAGATATCCACTGTAGATCGGTTCCGGCGAAAAACCACATTGAATATTAATAGCTGATTGCGGGATTCCAAAAACCATATAAATATTTTATTAATAGTTTATTATTATTTTTTCCAAAATATTAAAACACAACTAGATTTAAAGCTTTCGGTCGATAGTGCGAGCGAGAGAGATGCTCTAATTTATCTTTGCCAAATTTATATTAACGGGATAACGATTTGCTTGCCTCCATAGTGATGGTAACAGATAGATTCCAAGACACTATTGAAGAGGTCCAGCAGATATCCGTGTCCGGCAGGGGCAGCTGCCAGCAACATTTTCATAGTGGTATATCATCTGGACCGAAGTTTTGTTGCCCACCTGGTGGAAGGCCATAGGTCTGTTTCATCTTGCGTAGAGGGGAGTTATAAACCTCCCCATGACTTGGACCAAAATCAATAGTACGGCGCTTCGATGCACTGCTTATGCACCGGAAACTCGTTAGCGTCGCTCGCAGTTGCTATAATAGCTGGCGAACATCGAGCCCAATACATTGCAACCTCCATAGGGTAGGAGACAATGAACGTTTTAGTCATTAGAGTGCGGTAATTATAAATGGTATATTTTTGGCTACTACGTACATTATTACGGATGTGATCCCAAACCATGGTTAGTGGGAGTGGAAAAAGAAAGGGTAGAAATAAACCTGTCTCCAGACCTCTTCTGCTTTCTCGAATAATACGGCCGAGCTCTAGCACTAGAATCAGGAATGACGTCCAGGATTATCCAGTAGGACGTCTATTATAAATCTACGTAAGGTCTCATCGACGGTTAGAAATAGCCAGCCGTGCACTCCACGTTACATCAGGGAACAGGACGGTGGCGTGGGTTTGGCGAGGATTTAGGATGGATGCCCTCTGCCACCGCGAGACCGTCGAAGTAAATTGCCCGAAGCCTTAACATCGACGTCAGGAGAGTGGTTCGTCGAATACAGCGAGCTCGCGGAATTTAATCCCAGTTAGCACGTTAAGAACCCATTGTGGGAACCTTGCTGTATTGGGAGGATCTGAATTTGTGAAAGCAGATTGGGAAAGTGAACGCTGCCAACATAGGTCCGATTTGAACCTCCCCCAAAGGAAGAGAGGCAGCAATCCCCCCCGGGTACATAGGGCTAGGTCGATGCAGAGGAACACATTAAAGGTGGAGAAGTGGAGTCTGGGTCACGGTGTTACATTAACACCAGGTTTCCCAAGACAAGAAAATCCTCGAACAATCCGTCAATCCGTGGGTGCCTGAAAATTAGACCCCCCCAACCCAGGTTTATGCGCGTTGTAAGTCCCCAAGATGTATAGGGGCGGGAAAGTTGTATAAAAGGGGGGCCTCTAGAGTCCCTCTTGGAAACACGTTCACATTAACTGAGGAGGTAAATGTAGCATACGGATACCTCCATAGGAAGGGAGATTCTGACACCAATCACATGGAGATCACAGAAAGTAATTATAAACTTATTATATATTTTGCTACGTGCAAATATAGCCACACCTCCGCAAGCCCGTATCAAAGAGTGGCTTGTTGGTAACATATACTCGTACCCAACGAAGCATCGGGTTGTACAGTTGGGCGTGAAGTTTGGTCCTCTCTGCAACCAAAGAGGAGATGCAGGGAAGAAATTAGTAGTTAATTACCTCTAAACGAGCATAGAAACCCCTCAATTCCCATTGTAGTAGCGACATTATTTAGTTAATATCTAATTTAAATAATTATCCTCCCGAATCCATAACACTATCTTTAAAAATAAAAATTTATTGAGGACTTTTTTGTCCCCATGCTGTTTCCCAATCTCTCTTGGACCTCCTGCTTCAGGAAGGCTTTGTTTGTCCTGTAGAGACGGGTTCGGGATCCTTACGTGAAGGCTATTTTAAAGCTTATCGACGCTTTTTTAAAGTAATTTTTTCGGCGGTCCCTCTGCTGGTCTTTCCCTCAAGTTACCAGTGGGACCGCATTTGCGACCTCACCTTACCACCACTCATACCCGACCTCCATAGTACCTGAGCGGTTTTGGAGCGACCGACAAACGTCGAAAAGGTTTAGTAGGACCCCGAGAGGGCTCTGAGGGGTGTTCCTCGAGTGGGGCTCGGCGGGTTCCTCGAGAGGGGCTTAGAGGTTTGTCCCACGAGGAGGTCTGGGGGGTTCTCTGTGAGGGCTCTGTGGGTTTCCCCGAGGATGCGCTCCTCGGGGTAAGGTGGTGATGCTACTTCGGTGGGGGAGTCGCCGCTTGTAATAATTTGGCACCATCCCCCCCTATATATGGTGCGGTTGTCCTTTGAGTGTCTCGAGTAGAGACGAGTGGCACAGGTCGTGTAGGCGAATTATGAATATTAACCCATGGACAGTTGGGGGTCAATTTTATGTTCTGGCTTACAATAGGGCTATAGAGTCTGAAATACCGTAGCTAGATTGGATACATATTCCCTTGCGGGCCTGAATAAGGTATCTTCTTTTCACATTGGATTTCCAGGACATATTTCTCCACCTTTCATTTTCGACAGGTCCGAGACCAAAAGAATTGGACCCTTGCAGTTTGATGCAGAACTTAGAAGACTCACACGGTGTATCGTGAGACAACTGTCCGAAATCTGCACAGGTTGGCCTTCCCTCCACGGCATCTCAGCTTCGTATCCCAAATTCCTGGTAACCACCAAAAAAACAGAAAGCAGCGCCGGTTTTGGGAACGTATGGCCGGAACTCTGAGCACGTTGGAAGCTGCTCAAAGAACCTCCTTTGGGAGGATGGGAGTCGCAAAGGTGAGGATATATGTATCCGTCTTCTTATCACTTGTCGTTCTCTTAGTTAATGATACGGTAAGACCCTCATTGACATGCCGAGGGAAATGCCCTCACATAATATCCTCAAATGCTTACGCAGTCGAGGTCATAACAAGACCACTTTCCTTGAAAACGTTGAGAACCTGTGGGGCTCCTCCTCACACTGTAAATTAGCCGTATTACTCACGGTATTTCGGAGATATTCATAATATTTGAGGATTGGTGTCCGGTCATATTCTGAATCATAATGGTGCCATCCACGCCAGTTTTCCCTTATTAAAACGTCGCTGATTTTAGCTGCTCCATTTATCCACTCCATTCGAGGATAAATGGCCTGACACGTTTTCAGATCATCACTACATATCCATCGGAGACCATCAACCAGGAAGCGGGGCTGGGGCCCTTCACGACTTCCTGTCCTATTTTAAAAAACAGGCTGGACGGCAACCCGTTATCCGCCTCTTACAATTATTACGGCCGTGTGAGGGGCGCCGGGCAGTAGGTGCCAGAAGAAATTGGCAGTATGGTGCCAGCGTGAGCAATGTTATCGGCAAAATTCCGTATTTGGGGACAACTACACAGTACTCGGTGTTCATTGACCAGGGTAGACCCAAGTTTGTACTACCCACAATGGCCCTGTTAACTGTCCCGATGAGAGGCTCAATACGACGCAAGACAGACAAACCTTCGCATAAAGATCATCGCCGAGAGAGAGTTCGTCGCAGCAAGTGGTTGTAGGAAAGTGCACAATTTTACCGTCAGAGCCCTCATAAACGCAAACCGATCTTTTTCCCAAAGTAGGGTACCCAGTTTCATCCCTAAGGGCCCATTCTACTAAGGTATTACAACCTGCGCACTTTCATTCAGGAGCTCAAAGCAGTGGTATCCAATAATAAACCAGAGAAGCGCCGGGTTAATAGCCAAGGTCATCAACGGAAAGGCCAAAGCCTTTCGTGCAGGATGAACGTCCTGGGGAAGGGAAGAAAAAGGTAGAGGTGATAAAGCGAAGGGGGAAGAGTGGAAAAAAATGGGGGGAAAGAAGGAATAAAAAATGATGTAAGAGGAAAGTATAGGATAGGTTTTGTCTGCACAGAACCTCCAATCTTAGTCGCCATCTTACGAACAACATGGGCAACAACCGCGGCCTATTCTAAACCTCGTCCCGCAAGGGGGAGCCTTAAATTGATATGCACATTTAAGGAGAGGTTTGTTTGTTGACGTAAAAATAATATTAGTAATTACGTTTTGAGTAGATAAAGAAAAAAGAGAACTAAATAAATCATAACTTATATTAAAGAAATTAAATTGAAAAAATAAGTGTAAACTGTAAGCTGGCTACGCCAGTTTCGCCCTGTGCTTGATATAATAAATGTTGCAATGTTTTACCTCTTTCAACTCATCAAGGTCTTTCGGTTGGTTGTCCGAAAGACACCAAATACATTAGAAATTACATATATAGATGAATACAATTTAGATGTTTTGTGTTTATGGTAGATGTTCTATGTGAATATATTTTAGTCATTAAAGTCCAGGCTCATTAGGTTTTGGATAGTTGAACATTTGCTAGAATAATGCTCACTAAGGAGATATACTTCTCTCTTCTCAATGTGTAGACTAACTATCTCTGGTATTTTTGAATTTCGGAATCCCAGTCAGTCAAAAATATTTTGTCTTATATGTGTAAAAATTTATTTTGGTAGTTAATAGTGCTTCTGAATTTCTCTATCGCTAATCCATCCAACTCAAGAACTTGTATATCATCATTAACGTCGCCTTTTGGCTTTCTAATGATCAATCCATGTGAGGAAATTCACTTTCAAAGTCAATACTACTTGTTTAAATATCTACTGAAAAATGGTAGAAACTATTTTCATATAAGACTTAACAATTAAAACTATATAGGCCCATTTCAGGTTGCTTTAAACAACAATACTATTGAATTTATAAAGTTATCTACTTACTTATATTGTTAAATTTAACGCTTGCGTTGTACTAATAAAAACACTACAAAACCCTTTTTAAAAAAAAAAAATTTTAGAGACATCATATTTAGGTGACCAAGATGGTTTTTGATATACCGAATACAAAATCTTATTTCTATCCTAGAGACATATTCCATCCAGAGTTAGTTGTTTTATTAGGAGATTTGGTATACATTAATTGGAGAAGTGGTCATGGCGTTCAATGAATGTATAATTCAACAAAATGCACTGGATTATGTTTTATGAAAGTCCGATAAGTTTTGTGCTGTGGAAAAGGACAAGAATTAGACTTATTGTGGTCGCCCTCCTGAAATAAATGGCTTGGCATAACCGGTGGTCAGTATAGTGAAATTTCTTGAGAGAGAACAGACAACCAGAGAACGACACTCATTTCTCAATAGCGGGCTCTTCAAGAATAAAAACGTATATTTTATTAAGATTGCTCCTAATTTGGAAAAATAATTTATTTTTAAAAACCATACTGTATTTATATAGTAAAAGTATATATCACATGCTGTCTTCTACATGACGTATAAAGGTTAAGGGGTTTTTTTTTGAAGGAAAAAGAAGTTTTAGGAAAAAAAGGATTAAAATAGTTTTTGATGACCTGAAGGAAAGAAAGAAAAAATCTGGGCGATGAGAATTAAGGCAGAGACAGGGTGTCATTAGCGGTCTAATTTCGTCCCCCACGATATATGTCGCCTCAAGGGATTCCGTTCCCCACGGTATAATCGTCAAACACGGTATACCATCCAGCACGATCGTCCTCTATGGAATATCGTTCATACACGATCTGTCCTCTATGAATACCGTTCGATCACAAAATAACTCAAACACGGATATCATCCCCCACGGTGTACACCGTTATGCTTTATATTTCATTATTCCTGAATCTTCGTCAATTATGCAACAATTATAATATGATATGTTTGATCACACTTTCAATAGTTTGGATCAGGTGTTTGTTTTATGTGAATTTCTAAGTTTCTTGTTTAAATATTAAATTTTTATTTTTCTTAACACCATGTATTCTACCATGTTAAGGCTATATGTCTTGTACTAATTTACGCTAGATGGCTGGGTATAATAAAGGACGAGTTTAGAGGAATCGCACCATATGTGTTTGGTGTGAGAGTGGAAAAAACCATTTCAGGATAAAACCTGACTCAAAGCACCACCGGAATCGAACCCCGATCCCCGTCTTCAGCAGGCCCGTCCAACAACAAAAGTTACAGTTTTGATCCACACTTTTGCCGAAAACCAAGACATTCCGAACGGTGGTCACGTGCAGCTCCAACCATCAAAAAAATGCGTGAATGCGCGGACTGCGTTGCTTCAAAGTAGAGACCAATCTCTGCTTTAACCACTCTTCTCCATTAAAATCGCTTTAAGATAGACCCTATCAGCGCATGCGCTAACTTTCCTCATGCACTAATATTTTACAAACAAAGTAGCAACAACACTACGTCATACCTTTCCATACTTTGTAGTCTTCTTTAGTAAGTATAGCTGCACGTACTGATGTAATCTTTTCTTTGTCTTTTCGAGGAATATTTGACACGATTTCTTCAACAGATCGGTAAAACACTACTATTTATAAATGTTTTATGAAAAACGAAACAATACTGTATGCAATAGCTGGTTGTAATTTTGACGTTTCAATGCATCATGGGTAAAACATCATTTACAACTTTCCGCGTGAATGTAAACTGTCCCGCCAATAAGCAGAGCGAATTCCTGTTGTACTTTCTACTTTAGGCGTAAGTGTGAATCAAACTTTACGCTGTTAGACAACTCGGCCACGGAAACGGGTTTCTTTTAAATTCCTGCACGTAAGAACCTAAGGCCATTCCCAACATTTAAATGCGGTAGAGGCTATAAGGGACACTTACCATCTATTCAGCCCATTGGTTTCCCCGTTAGCGCTGTCCCTTACTTTTACCGCTTGGAGTTGCAATTTCAACCGAAAAACGAACATAGTTATGTCTAAGAATTTAAACATGCTCTATTATTTAAAATTTATTGATGCATCTAATCAAAGCAATATAGAACTAAAAATTTTAGTTTTTACAAAATATAAAAATTTACTTGTGCCTCAGTTTTCACGAGTTTTCAAATATATCACATCATAAGTCTCGTTCAGTTAGTGTATTAAAGTCTAATATTTTTAGTGGTGGGCTATGGTTTATATTCATGAATAACCGCCTGCAAAGTCTGACATTAAAGATTTTAGCAGAGATTAAAAAACAACTTTTATAACTCTTTAAAACAGTTTAAAATAAAACATTAAAAAGTTTTCTGAATCGAAACTTTTTCTTTTGATTTTACATGGATATATTATCTGAAATTATTATAAAAATATTTCAAATTTTTGTTTTTAAGAATAACTACGGATCAATTGCACCTTCGCATTTATGTTCGGTGGCGTTTTGAAAGTTGTAGAGGGGAAACACGAATTTTAAACTTTGTCCGGCCTAAAGAGTATAGCCTTATAAGACAGTTGTGTAGGGTTTTAAAAAATTTGAAGAGTGGTGTGAGCTATAAAATAAAAAACATAAAATAAAATTAATAAAACAGACTATAAGTACACAACGTTATAGTCAATTTAACTTCATAAATTAGTAAATTTACTTCGTTTGTTTATAAAAAGAGTGATATTTTTTGCAAATTCTAATGACTCTGTTAAATATTTGAAAATATATATTATGTTAAAAACAATCTTTTATGAACCATAATATAACTTTCGATGAACAACAATGTTTTTTATGGTCAGTTTAATAGAAGTTATACTTTCATTACACATTGTTATCACCGCTAATCATCGGGTTGGGGTTTGATTCTAGGCTGAATAGGCGGTTTTGAGTCAACACCTATCACATCTGTACGCTTATTGCCAGATTACTTGGGGCCTTGTTTTCAATCCCGGCTTATATCGATATTTATATTGTTGGTAAATTGTTGGATGGGGACTGATGCTGGGTTTTTTCATAGTATTAGGCTAATTTGAAGTCCGTCTAGCTAATGTGATCAGGTGTTTCGAACAAAGCCCGTAGAACATCCAATAATAATAATAACAAAAATTGGAGTTTATTTTATCATGTAATTCTTTCAAATTCAAGGTGATCGCCATTTACTGTACCCTGAAAGGATAGAAGTCTACCTTTGAACTACACTAGGCCCATATCATTTTTAACTGCGACTGTGTGTACCATTGCAAGGGTAAGCTACGCCTTTCTTCGTAAACAAGGGGTACTTAAAAGAAAAATACTGTTTTTAAATCATTAAAAATATATTTTTGGTAACATTTAATTAATATCAATAAAACTAAAGGAAATGTATGGTGGGATAATTCTGTGACTTGATTAAAATATGCTTCAATATTTTAGGATCATTATATGGAATCTCTAGGTCAGCAAACCGGAGGTAATTTTCATTGCATATTTCAACATGTTTACTATCCGTTTGCGGGCTAACCGAATAATTTACACTGATGGGAAGAAAGTAACAGGTGAAATTTAGAGGAAGTGTACAAGCATTTACATAGAGGGAAATCAAAAACCTTTAGAATAAACGCAGAAATACACCCCCATTAACAATTACACTAGGCTGAATTAAAGCCCAGAAAGAACCCATCGCCAAGATACTGCCCTATTGCCTTTAAACATTCGTACAACAAGGTAGATTATCATACTGCAGTAGATGATGGGGATCACGCTTAATTAGTGTTCACGTAAATTAACGTTACTAGAATTAAAAAATTGTGATCAGGAATCACGTAAAAATACGTAAAAACTCTAGCAACACACAAACAAGGTAGTTTGAACAATTAAAAAACAAAGTATATAACTTTTATTAATTTACAAATATTAATATTAGGATTATTTTCTATAATAACTTTCGTTTATAATCCCGTGTCTGAGCAATTGTTCGTAATGTATTAACTTGTCGTTTACTTGGTCCCATCTTAACTGTATTCATCATGACGGTTTTCCTACCGACTCTACTTTCTTGACTACCGCTTCTATCGACCACATGTACCTCCTATACTTGAGTTTGTCGATCATATGACACACTAAAACCTCAGTTTGTAGACCGTGTGTACCTACCTCGTGTCATCCACCTTGTAAACACCTGCCTTCCAAATTGTATGCCCAAACATTTTTTCGACCATTTCTCTTTTGTACGAAAGGAACCGTGTGATTGAACGAGGTACTTATAAACCTCTCCAAATCACACCCTTAATTTCACATTCCTTAAATACTTATTTTTAAATTTCCCTATAATTTGATAAATCTTGGGAAAATTTTACCGCTTTTTAACTGTAGTTCTGTCTGTACCTCGGTGTTGTAAACGTTATCGATTGCCTTTCTCTCATGGCCCTTCCTTACTGAATTGACTAATTTTCTAAGCCATTAAGGTTGTGAATGTTCTTCCAATCTTGAAAGATTAAGGTTTATCCTCTAAGATTTGAGATAGAATTGGTGACACACGTCAGTAATCCTTCACGTCCCCCTTCCTCTAGATATGGCAGTAACTATCACATCTGCCTCTTTCACTAATTGCTTTCCACAAGTTGCCCTTGCCTCACTTTTTCATCTTGTTTTCAATTGTTTCCTTACCCTATCCTACCTTTTTCTTCTCACTAATATTCCACAAGTCCATTTATCCTATTTTCTCATGTCTCTTTCACTTTTTGCTTTATATCTGGACAACGACTGAGGAAATTTTATTAGACTTCTCGTCCACACTTACTAACTCCTGAGATTACCAATACTAGTTTCCCTTATTTGGTATAGACACCATTTCATGAACAGACCAGAGAACATAGCATTGTCTTAACTCTACTCACCAGAGACTTAGCTTTGTCTTAGGCTATACTCAACCAGAGACTACATTGTCTAGGACTATACTCACCAGGAGACTTAACAACATGTCTTAGGCTATACCTACCATAACATAAAGTGTCCTTAAGCTATACACTACGCAGCTATAGCGTGTTTAGGCTATATCATTAGAGGCATATCAGTGTCTTATTTTAATACGTACCAAGACATCATGGCGTTTTATGCTCTATTCAAAGAGACATAACCATATATTTAGGCCTCCCAACCATAAACATAGCAGCGTCATACTCCATACTCACAAGAGACATAACAGAGACCTAGGCTTATAGTTACCAGAATAATAGCTATGTCATAGCCACTACCCCCTCCGGCCCCCTCCACCCAATATTTAACAATGTACTAAGCTATACTCACCAGTGACCATAACCGAGATTTTAGGCTATACTCACCAGAGGCAATATCAAGTCGTGCTTTAAGACTATATCTATAAAATCATATTTTAAACAATGTTATATGACGTGTATTATTTAAGAGTTGAATGAGATATAAGATATGGTTTAAAAACACCCAACAATATTATTATTATTTCACCGGCGTCTTACACCCGTTTGGGTTATACGCACTTACGCTAATGCGTAAGGTAGGGTATATTGTGAGATGAAATGAAGGACCTACAGTTTTAAACGTGAATCCGAACCACGGTGGAGGCCTTGCATATCCCCACATTCACAAGATCTTGTCCTGAGGTGAAGGAAGGGTTTGGTAATCAAGACAAATCTGTTGCCGGGACCGAGTGCGAGATGACCCCTTGCCGCAAGCACAGAAGTCCGAACACCTTACCCCGAGACCCCAATTCCTAACACCAACAATAAAAAATTTTATAATTGACCCCAATAAAGCACTTTGGTTTCCCCCGGAAACGACTGGAAATAAACCATAACGTCATTGTGTAATTTAGTTGACTACCATGTACTAATATTTTCAGATTAAAAACTAATATTGTCAATATGAGCTTGAACAAACTAATTATTTTCTTTCTTCTCCTGGATTTGATAAATTCAGTTTGTATTAAGGAACAGTCTATAACTGTCGGGAACAACATTATCGTCCACAAAAATGTCGAGGTGGTGAAACTACAAGAGGGAGACCAGTTGGTTACTTTAAATGTACCTAGTTACATGCATTTGGTTCAATACCATTGGAGATAACCTGTATAGTAATTATCCACAGACAAGCGAACATCAATATAATCAACGTCACTGTCGTATTGAAGGGGTCATTGTTCCAATGAATTTAAATTATATGAAAAATAGTACATGCACAGTAATTGATGTTGGTCCTTTATCTAAGAGCGCTAATGCTATACCATTCGCTAACCCGGGAGTGGCCTCGAGTTTCTGAGTTCATATTTGACTGGAAATTTAATACTGATATTGAGTCCTGAGTTTTGTGATGTGCGTTGATATTCATTAGAATTTCACGTTAAATTAAATTATTGTTAATTGCAAACTTAGCTGACGAGCGCACTGTTCTCACCAAGATCAGATGACTCCTAGTAATGATCAAATGCATATTATTAGTCGCTTAAATGTATCTGACTGTTCCAACACGTCCATCACAGACTCAATCTTTCAACTTAAGTGAATAATCGAGCCGAAACATCGATGAATCCTAGATAGCTCAGTGGAAGAACCCTAGGTTCCCCAAAGCCAATGTATCGAGCTCAATTCCAATGTTTCAGATGTGAATTTTGAATAAACTATATGAAATTAAATATATAATGGTTAGTAAGAGTATTGAAAATAATTTTTGTCAGTAACAATTTATAATATGAAAAATTTTATTTTGTTTCAGAACTAATGACTGGCATGCTACTTAGCAACTCATGGGAACAACACGAGCTACCAATGGGAGTAAAGGAAGACTGTCTTTAATGTCAGCTAACTCATGAGTGATCCACCCCAAGCCAGGGGAAACCCCCAAACCCGTGAGCCCTATGGTGCCGGCGTGCAAAAATGGTTATTTTCTTCCCCAAAATGGGCGGTGGAAGCACGGGCGAAGCTGCAGCTTCCAGACTGTGGACCCGACGCAGAGGTTTGTCGAGTTGGGCGGAACCTAATGAGCCCTATATGCTAGCATACACATTCTTCTCAAGACCGTGAGCCCTAGGTGTATGAGAATTAATAATGTTTTATATATATAATTCTTTATTACGAATATTGAAATGTACCTCCCTGACCAATTGTCGTCCTACATAACTTACACAACCAATGCAGTAATTAAAACCAAAGGGTTATTGTTCTCTCAAATCAGCTCAGCATGTTTTACTATTAACCTCCATATATATTTTAAAAATTAAAATAAAATTTCAGGCTCCGTACTTCATGCAGTTGTATTTTATGTCACTCATAGATTTGCAAGTACAATAATCCCATAAATATAAATTAAAATAGTGATTTATATTTATAATACAGCAGAACTTGTACTCATTAAGTTTCTCGAAAAGTAAATAACTACTTCTGACTATGACATGGTATCGTCTACCATCGTATGGTTAAACTTGTTGCTGTCATGTAACAATGTAAAGGCGATCTGGGTTTGATTTCCGATTGATAAGTGATTTTCTTACCCCTAAAATTATTTCCCACTCCAACTCAACACAAATGCTGTACATTCAATTTAAAAACTATGCCAACCCCATATTCACTTTTTTTATTAGCGAAACTTAATCTATGCGTGTAAAATAAAGGGAATAGTAAGAAGTTTTGGGGAAAAAATTAGAGAGCGCGACACATATGCCAGTTTTCTCTCCACCAAGTTTAAATACAGTATGGGTCCGAACAAGTTTGATTTAAAACAGATCGATTCTTTGATAGTCCAAATTGCCAAGAAAAAAATTATTTATGAAAATAACCATAGCGTATCAATATCCAAAACATGGATATCAAAACGCACACCTCACGTTGTTGGGTTAAAAATAAATGATACTTATTTTATGTTAGAATGATTTTTTTCCTATAATGTGCGACCGAAGGTGCGCAAGTATTTTTACCCGTTTAAATAGAATTGAAATTTATTGGCCAAAATAAATAAATATTCTTTAGTAGCAACATAGATTTTAAGTTTTCCTGCACATACTAGTATCAAAAATATGAATATCTTCAAGATGTGTCTTGGAATTTTGTCAAAACATTTATTATCTTTACTATAAAAAGATTTGACAATATTCCAAAACACCCCTGACAGATATCAATATCTGTTAATATTGTTATGTAGAAAAACTAAACTTGATGTGTGCATTGGAGAAATAATTTATTATATTGGACCAAGAAATTTCCAATTTGATAAAAACATTAAAAACTGGCGCTCCTTTTTTTTTTTTATTTTCTTCTAGCACACTTTAAGAAATTGCTTTAGGATTTGAGATATTTAGCAACAAAAAACCCATTTAAAATTCCTTAATAAATTAATAGAAAATGTTTCTAACTTAACAATTGAGTTATCGAAAATATCCCGTTCTATTCTTTTTATTTTTATCAAATAAACAGACTGTATTTAATCTGGACTAGGGTCACACCGCCAATTAGTCAGAATTAAACGACTCTTACTCTGATGTATTTAAAATTATTGTTTGATGTTTCACAATGAACTTCTTATTACCCCTTTTAGTTTAATGAATGTCCAAATTGAAAGCAATACATTTAAACTAAACTAAATCCCTAGCACAACATCCGTCGAAGGAAAGTAAAACCGTCGGTTTTCGCAGGTTGATTGTGGTATGAATAAGACCCTTCTAAGGTAATGAATATACCATATTGGCAAAATTGTAAAAATCTTTCACTTTAAATACATAAAAATATAATCAGTCGGATCAGAAATTGAAAAGCTTAATACATCAAATAAATACAACAGTTAAAGACAGAACTCAAGTTGGCATTGGCAAACATTGTTTTACGTTACTTGTGAGACCATAGTAAACTACAGGATATTGAAAAAATATTTTCTTCAGATATTTAACTGGAATAAGATATGAAAATCTCTGGTTTTAATGTGATGGAAATGAAGCTGAGCGATATACTTGAGATCTTCAGAACATCCAAGAGTTTTATTTGGCTCAAACTGTAGTCCCTTGTTCTTGGTGGCAGTTTTGGAGTATCATTTGAGTCAACATTACAAACCCCCACCCATTTTCAATCCATTATCATTAAGAGAATTCTACAGAGCTTCTATTAGACCAACGTTTGTCAGGAGCATTGACGGTGAAAATAATAGAATCATTTAACCAGAAATCTAGTGAGGTGTTTATCTGAAGGCAGATTTTATTATGAGAGTTAAACGAACCCACGTAGCACCACCCTCCCCACTACTACAGCTCAGTCGGTAGAGTGCGAAGGTGAGACTCCACCTCTCAAGGTATCCGCGGTGAAGTGAAAAGAAGGATATTTATGGTGTTGAAAAGTGGGACGGAAGAGACCATACATAAAATACCAGGGAACTTTACCCCCTGAAGTGTATCCGTGGTAAGTCCGTGATCTCTCCCGAAAGTATGAACTAAAAGTGGAATAAAAGGGGAGCCAACAATTAGTGATAAAAATAAAAGGACTCTGGTTATGACCGTGGAAAAAAAATCACACCCAAAATATTGAACATAAGGTGAAAACGAAAGATTGTTAAATAGAACAATATCATAAAAAAAATTCTATAAATTCTTGATGTTATATCTAGTAAAAATAAAAATGTGTCATATTGTAAAGACAAATAAATTAATATAACTGAGAACAAAAATAATTCAGTGGGCACATAAAAAAAAAAAAAAAAAAAAACAAAAAAAAAAAAAAAATTTAATTGTTTGCAATATTTGGTAAGATGTCCTACCTATCTTGTTACCAAGATAAAATACAACGCTAACCTGTTTAACTACCACCCTGTTGCATGATAACAAAATTAGGTAAGAAATTAATATTAGTAAAATAAAATAAAACTAATCATAAATATAGTATAATTTCTGATGGAAGGAATGACTCAGTTGAGTAATTAAGTTTGTTGTAGCTACAGAAAGAAAATACATCCCCCTTGAATCAGCATTGAGCATAATAATTTGGTATCTTGAATTAATATTAAAAGGAAATATCTTACTGGATTTCTTCCTCTGTAGTCTAGATGGCGAATAACACGAAGCAAACGTAAAGTTCTTCGCTATGGCCATAGCGTCCCCCCATTTTATATCTTCAAATAAACAAAGTTACTTATTAAGCTTTGAAAAATCTCCTCTTGTCCTGGGATCAAGAATCGTTCTGGCTAATACATAACAGTGCCATTGATGGAAAATAAAATACATCCCATAAAAATTAACTTTTAGTATTCGAATACAGTTTGTTACATCAAAAATCAGCGCGTCCTTTGAAGGCCTTCTTTTCTTCTATCTTATTTACAATTGTTGTCATGGTAAACCAAACCAAACAAAACCAATGGAGGTTGAAAAACCATGAAAGTTTAAACGCGCGTATGCGAGAGCAAATCATGTAATTAACTCTTGGAAACAAAAAAGGATAAAATAGTTGAGTACAAATTCTAGTAGTAGAGACTTTGGAGAGCAAACAAGAATCCCAGTTGAGCAACGCGATCATGTGCAATTTTCTATATATCATGGGATGCGAACATAGAGAAATGGATTCACAACACTCCGCATCTACTGAAAACATGAAACAAGGACGAATATTGGTTTACAAAGTTTGGGAATTTAAAATCGATATTAAAAAGGAGGGGTTGTTAAAGGGGGTTAAATTATGTGGGTAAAACAATATTACCTGAGGTAGAAAATAAAAATTTTCCAGATGCAAAGTGAATCACTTCAATAAGGCCCCAAACTAAATTTTATTTACTCAACATTTCTCCGTCAGATAAAGCTTATATTGGTAACAACAAATAAAATACACTCATTAAATTATAATAACTTTACTAAAATATGATATTAATAAATACTGATTTCCATCTCAAGACGTCCGCCTCGTTAAGCGAGAAATTTTTCATAGTTTGCAGACAACGTGGCTTAATATACAATGCCAGCTTAGTTTTAATGTATCTCCTTCTCTGTTCAGTCTAAGATTTTTATCGGTATCAGCCTTCACCCACAACATAGTTAGTCAAACATTAAGAAAGAAGGAAAAAGTACAAACTACGAATCTAATATCTCAAACAAACTAAACGGCTCACCGATTCCTTGTCTAAAATTGTTAAAAATTTATTTTGTAAACTCATAAAAAAATTATTATATTTGTTAAAGAACAATAAAAGAAAACATTTATTCACTAAGCATAGTCTTATTACTCCGTAAATATAAATATATGTGGATAAAATTAGATGTCCATAATTTCCACACATTATATTCATAATAAAAACTTAAAAAAAGGGTTGTTAAGGAAGAAAATCCGTTTGAAAATCTTTAAACTATATTTTTCGTGATCTATATTTACAGATAACGCATCGTAGAATTAAATATTAGTTAATCAGGACGTCTGCAAGGAAATTTTCTAATTTCTAATTTCTACGCTTACCGATCAAACATTCTTATCTACTTAAGTAAATTTATTTTTTGCTACACTCAGTTTATTACCTGTTCGGGATAATCCCGACGCTTAGTATTAAAGAATTAAAGATTTAGGAGTTTTGACTTTAGTGTATTTTGTTCCATATTTTAGTGAATTTTAGAATGTGGAACCATCGAGGATGGAAAAAACACCTCAAGTACATCTGATAGGAATTCCATTCCTTTAAATACTGTCACCAGAGACCAATATATTCAAGATTGACACCCTTAGTTATTGGAAACACCAATGCTGGAAATCTAACCAAATAAATTAAGAATTATTCACAATAAGTGTATGAATAAATAAATAAATAGTCTCGAAAATAAAGATTCTTAATATAAAAACGTTGTTACAATGATACTTCGAAATTAAAATGGATTATTCAATAACTCCTACCTCATTATTTTGAATACTATAACGAGTAATTTATGTTACATACACCACGCTTGCTAGCCAAAAGACTATAAATGTGTAATTACACTTGGAGATGAAAAGGATCACATCCTAACTTAAGAAGATATGTAGTCACATTTGAAGGGATAAACATTGGAAAACTATTTTTAAAAGTACTATATCCTCAGTATATGATCAGCAAGCATTTTAAAACCCTGACCACTCCTCATAACTAGTAAACCACACTAGAATGTGGACAGAACTTCTTTTTATACATAATCCCACTGGTAATGAACCATTTACTAAGGCAGTCAAAATAGAGTGAAGAAATATCTAATTCACAAAGTTTTTTGCTGTTTGGGATTACATTACAGATGTAATATAGTCTATATACCATGATTTTCGTTTGGAAGAACAGTAATAAAATTCAAACTTATATCTAGACCAAAAAAAAAAATTAATAACATTTTTACTAATAAAATTATTTTTATTATTTTTGTAGTTCTTGATAATACATAGAAACATAGACAGGTTCCAGATAAAAAAACAATATTTTTTTGGAACCTTAATGTTAATTAATTTTGTGTCCCTACTACCCATCATTAACCCACAAAAATAATACCAGACTAGCATGCACAAGAGAGTTAAACATTGTTTCAACTTTAAAATTAAACAGCTCAATGAGGGAGCGGAATAAAATAGTTAAGACCAAGCGAGGACAAAAGGCCAGAAGGGCAACAAGACAGAAGGATTACCACCAAGGCCAGATGGGCACCAAAATAATAACAAATAAAGGCGGCCCCTTATTTGTAGACGATCCCAAAACGGCGTCATATGAGAACGACAGTAAAACTCTAATGAATAGTCCTCCAATCCTACAATAATAATATATTCCATAATTAATGGCAAAGAATCAGCACATACCCTATACATAAACTTAAGGTGAGTGAAGATCAAAGTACCTAACCGAAACAAAGGTATATCATTATAAATATAATACCAGGGCAAAATATAAATTTCAAAATTCTGAGAATACTAAATAACCTAAAATTCGCAATAAATGGAGTTCATCTCCGTAATAATAAGCACTGGGGGGCCCACGGCCCCCACTTTAAATAACTAAAATATACATATATATATATCATTTAGATATTAACAAAGAGACAGATAAACTATCCTAACTTTAATAACCAACAAAGTGTCCACACAAGAATTATCCTCCCTCCGCTCCTGGCCCCACATTTAACCAACCTCAATAAGAAAACCAGGCGTAAAAAATTAAACTACCTCAACCCTTAACAAATACTCAAAATAGGTCCTGTCGCAAGAAAAAAAGTTAGCATGCTTTCTCATTAAGTTTATAACAGACCAACAAAATTTACGGTGATGTGGAAAAAAAAGTACAAAAATAAATGGAGCAGAAGGTTCTACCTCAAATGTACATTGCCTTGTGGGGCAAGGAGCAATTACCTGATAATAAGTAATACACTATACATAAATATAAAGTACTGAAGTTAGACATTTAAAAGTATAAAACAAAAACATATTAAAATCAAAGTGAAATTTTAAAAGATGTAGAGCCCTATACTCAATAATAGGCATATTACCATTGTAAGCCCAGATGTAATGCGTTAACAAATACTCGGGCTCGCCAACCATTATATACCCAAACGGTAATCATGTGTCCTCAGTGTTTGAGAGATGGAGGGGAGGTGGTGTTCTAGCACACTCTCGAGAGCGCACGAGCATCCGTCACAAGCACGAAATATGTCCAGAAGAAGAGTTTAGAACACGCCCGCCGTTGCGCGCAACAAACTCGCGCTCAGTGAAGTTCGTTGTTTTGAAGGGGAAGAAGGGTAACCAACACGGCCAGCGGAGAGCCTCGAGCACGAGCTTATTGAATGTGAAATGCGTCCATGGAGAGAGCCTCATGATTTTATTTGTAGAACGAGTTTGGAACGAGTCAACTGGGGCTGGCAAGTTATGAGTATACCAAATTTCTTCGTGTAATGTTGTAACAAGGTTGCATATAGATCTAATTAAAATTGTTTTTAGAAGCTTTAGTAACTACCAAAATACTTATTCCTATAAAATTCAGCAAATATATAAACAGACAGACACACAATAATTAACAATATTTTAAAACTAAACGAAAACATTTATAGCATTACTAACACTTTATTTACTTAATTACTCTATGAATTGTGAACTTGAAAGTCGTTACCGCATCAACAAAAGTAAGCATCCAAAACCCTATCTCGAGCTAATTCTATCTCAAACCTCATTAAAAACTTATCCCTATTTAGAGCTAATTCTATCCATTCCACCTCTTATATCCTATCCTATATATTTTCCCTATCTTGTGCTAATTCTATCCCATTCCACCTTATTCACCCATTTCTCTTCGGTCTACCCAAATTTTATCCTCCCATCTGTCGCCTCAGGTCTTATTTAGTAGTAAAAATATTCGTTTTAGATTAACATAACTAGAAATTCGGAAGACCAATTAGCCTAAGATATAGAGAGGTGGTCTATGAACTAAGAACAAAAAACAGTACATTCTTGTACTTCTGGCTTAAACATTAATTGAGGAGTCGAGTTTTTAATCTAGCTGGTTCACTAGATTTATTTCCATAAAGGGTGGTCCATTCAAATACGTGTAACTATAATGCCTGATTGTCTTTCTTAGAGATATTTTCGAATGCAAACTCCCACCCCCCCCTCCTAAAAACTCTAAAAGCAATAGTCCAAAAAAATAGGGAGAAACCCACATTATATCACACCATGGATGTTTAACAAAAGAAAAAAATAGATTAACACCAATTTATTGAGAGTTTATGATACTTCAACTAAAAAAGTAAATAGAATAAGGTTCATTTCAGGGGAGCAAAAGTTTTAAATCAGCCAATGACTTGTTAGTTACACTGTGATTAATACCAATACAGAACTTATTTTTTAAATAGGTTAAAGTCAGATCCAAAATTAGATAAATGCAATAATGAGCAATAAGTATTAATTCATACAGTGTTCAATGATAGAGAGCTCAATGAATGTACATTGAACAAAAGTATACAGCCGTTAGAGGAAGAGTTGCGTTAGGTTAGTGTAATTGATAACAGGCTACAACCACTAAGAAAGAGTCATTATGGTAGTGTATTGAAAACTGTCCACAGTCGTTAGAGGAAATGTCATTGGGCTTGTGATATTACGGACAGTATACTTCCATTGAGAAAATGACACTAAGGATAGTGATAAAGTCAACTATCTGAAGTTGTTTAGAGAAGATGTCATGTATGTAGTGATATACCGTTATAGGAAGATGCCATTAGGAATAGTGATATTGACAAAGTCTATATTCGTTTAAAGGAATAAGGATACTATGGTATTGACATTGACTAATAGTCTACAGGCGTTAGATGAAGATGCTATTTGTGTGAGATATTAACAACTATCTATAGCCATTTGAGGTAGAGGGTTAGGATAGTGGATATTGACAATAGTCCTAAATTCTTTAAAGAATGTGAGCAATAAGTTAGTGATATTGAGACAAATTCAACAACCGTTTAAGTGAAAAGGCCATAATGACGTGATATTGGCAATATTTTAAGCCATTTAGAGTAACAGAGCTATTAGGTAGTGATAAAGACAAGAAGCCAACAATCCGAAAGAGGAAGAAAGCTAATTAGAGTAGAGATATTTACAACAGTCTACAAACATAGAAAAAGTCATAATGGAGTGATATTGAACACAGTCTACAACCAGTTAGAAGGAAGAGTTAATTAGGGTAAGTGATACTTACAATTAGTCAACATCTTGTAATATTATTAATTTATATAGAAATATGTACCAATAAAATTAATCTTTAACCTATAAGGATTTCTTTTTTTCTTCACATTGGCCATTAGTGTTATGCGCCTAAAAACTTAAAACGTTAATAATTTTTAAGAATGAGGGAGTATTTAGAGGAGTTTACTTATATTTACATTTTAAAAATATAATTTGCTCAAGTAACATCATTCCTAATGGTATTTGAGTAAAATAATAATCACAAAAAAGTATCTAGAATGTAATTATAAATAAACATCAAGTAACAATATTAATCCATATGTAAAAATAATTAACAACGACCTGGGGAAAAAAAAAGCTGGGAAGAATACCATAAAAAATACTAAACGTGTATCAATATAATTCATTTACATACAAATAATTATTTTTGTTTTTATTTTGTTATAGAAAAGAAATTTAAAATATCATTTGTAGAGGCAACCAAGCCTTTATCAAATTGATGTTTAAGTTTCTACTAATTAGAAATATAATTATAACTTTGAATACATTATTACAAAATATTTAAAGATTGTAACAATATTTAAGATTTGATTGAGAAATATATAATTCATCTATAAATAATATTAATAAATAAATCAAACTTTCTTATATCTTTTATTCCATCACATATATTTGAACTTTAGTCATTATTACGATATGTTTATTAATTGATATTTTAAATCATTTTAAGTTCATAAAGAAAAATTCAATGTTTGTTATCTTATTGGAGGGGGGGGGTGTAGTATAAAACCTCGCCCCTCAATGACCAAATCCGTCCGGTAGAGCACCTAAAAAAACTTGAGACTCTAAACCTTCGAGGTATCCGCGGTGATGAAGCAAGGAAGGATATTTTTTTTGTGGCTTTTAATGTGGATCAGTAGCGATAGACATAATTACCAAAGGTAAACTTACCCTCGGATAAGTAATCCCGGTAATCAGTATCTCGGTTGCGAAGTCCTAAATACTAGTAAATATAAGAGGGTGAGTGCCAGTGAGTTGAGTAATACTCACAAATTAAATTACTCCTATTATAGCTTAAAAAGGAACCAACAATTTCACAAAAATGTGGAACGTGAATGTAAAAAGATAGAAGTAAAGAAAAAAAAAAGTCAAAAGGTAAGTATAGTGAAAATTTTAAATATCAAAGACTCAAATACTTAAAAATGTATATTTTTTTAAATGGGGCAGTTGAAATTTTTTAAAAGAAAGCCCCTAAAAAAACCGGTACCAAAAAATTTTTATAAATCTAAGCTGAAAAAACATTGGGGCAAAAGAGCCTTTAAGTAAAATAACATAATTAATTGGTGGTAACTGTGAATTAGTGGCCTGAACATTCAATAATAATAATAAAAAAATCTCACTCTTTTTTCCTTTGTAGTATTTAGGTTATGTTTGTAAAAAACACAAGTTGTATACCATTCTCTGACCAGGGCTGCAGCACTCACATTTCTAGATCTTCAAAAATGACCCAAACCCCCTCATTAAATCAAAAGAATCTTCCCCGTTTAAAGAGAAAAATGAGGTCCAGCCCCTCGACCCCAAACCCGGGCGCTCGCTAAAAGGAAGGGGAAAAACTTAAATACCTCAAATCCAATCCTTTGTATTACATTCACATTTATTTCATTTAAAAAAAACCAGCGCGTCAATTTTCTTTTTCTTATAGTCCTTTTTTTTCTTATAGATTATAAAATTATTATTTTTTATTATTATTATTATTATTATTATTATTTTTAAAGCCCCGCGTCTTAACTACCCATTCGGGTTAAAACCACCTACGCTAATGTGAAAATGGTAGGGTGATTGTGAATGAAATAAAGGGACCTAAAATTTTAAACGTGGAATAAAAAACCAGGGTGGAGGCCTGGCAATTCCCCCCCTTCACAAAAAATGTCTTGCAAGGTAAAGGGAAAAGGGGTTTGGTAATCAGATAAATTTTTCCCGGGGAAACCGAGGATTGCACCCCAGCCACCAGCATAGAAGTCTGACACCTTCCCCCTAGACCACCAGGTCCCCCCATTATAAAAATTGATTGCCATAGTAAACAAAACAAAAAAAAAACCCATAGAGGTTCGAACTATAAAAGGTTTATGGGGGAAAATGGTTTTTCTTTAAATTTATTTCAAGCTTCCATCGGGAAAACCAACATGGGAAATCGTTTGGGTAATGTCCCCGAAAAACCTTTCCCATGAACACATGAATTAGGACGAGATATTTTTTAAAAAATGTAATTAAAAAATATTATTTAATGTTAGAAAAATTGCCCCCAAAAAAATAATAAACCTAAACATTAGAATAGAAAGCGAAATTAGAATAAAGTATACGAAATATTAAATAAATTTTTAAAAAAAATTTTAAAACAAACTTATGTGCCATGAAGTTGATTTGTTTTATAATACTATTGAGGGAAAGGGTTTTGTAAAATTTTTAAATTTTTTTAAAAAAACTTTTTAAAAAATTTTGTGGACTGTTTAAAAAATAGCTACCAATAGAATAAATAAAATAAAAAAAATTTAAAATTAAGATTTTGGGTGCTATTTTAATATATTGAAATTTAAATATGATGGGTACATATAATAGATATTTTATTGTTATTTAATCAAAGGTGTGGAATTGAATTAAAATAAGGAAACATGAATCTACGGTATTAATCTTCTTGTTTTGGGTTCCAATAGGCTAGAATGGTTGGAACAAAAGGATTACGTTTTTTTTGGGCCATGTTGAGGTATTTTTTCCTAGTTGTGATAAAAAGGGTTTGATTTAAAAAAAAAAAAATCATTAGAAATTTTTTTGGGTTTGGTTCAGAATGGCCTTTTTGTAGGTGCAGTTTTCCGAAAAAGCCCATCATCCAAACTAAACTCTGAAAATCAAAGTAAAAATCCAAGAATTGACATGTGACAGTAAGTTTTTAAAACATAGGCCTGATCGAGTAATACATTCTATTTTTTAAAAAAAATTTTATGAACACATTAGAAATTTTAAAAACAATTTGATGCAAATCCAAATTGCCAAACTTCTAAAATTTCCGGCAATCACGTAAAACCGATTAGTAAAATTTTGTGAAACTTTTTCAAACCCTTTTTTAAAATGTCAAAAATGACATTGTTTAAAATCTACACTTTCAACCAGCCATTCTAAAAGGACACAAAAAATTTTTGTAGGACAAACAAAACATAGGTTTAAATTTTAAATCTTAAACCTAGAAAATACCCACTAACTGCTTGATAACGCCCACTGTTATTGGGTTTGTACAGTCCAAAACCCCCTTGAATAAAAAGATTTATGATTGTTATTTGGAGCGTACAAAATTTAAGTTTGAATTAAATTGTCCCAATATTATGTATTCGAAAATATTAATCTTTTTTGAGTCATGGGCATCCCAAATTAATAGATTTTATTCATATAATTTTTAAATGTATAAAAAAAAAATGTAACAGAAATACGGTCCATCTAATTTGTAAGCATGGTTATGCTGCCCTCCGGTTGCTGAACTCTAGTCTCAATGAAGATGTTAGTAAAAAGTCGATTTTTTACCCTTGAAAAAAATATTAATGGATAATTTTTTGGTTGTAGTGTACAAAGTGTGATGCTTTGTGAGTGTTAATTTTGTACTACTACATGTTTAAAAAATGAAAGCTATTATAAAAAGGGGGATAGTTCAAAACACCCCAAAACAGCCTTTTTGGTTTCTAGCTCGAAACGACCCTCATGGGGAAACCAAACTAAACGATTTTAAAAGTCATTCTGCTGACCCCAATATGGGACTTTCATAATAAATAAAACTTTTTTTTGGTTGTATTAAATAAAATATAAAATGACCAATTTCAATGCAAAAACCCAAAAACAATTTAAATAAAAAATAATAATCGTTTTTAACTACAATTTGACTAATTTTATATAAATTTAGGTGTACAAAAAAAAATATTAAAAGGGGATCATTTAGAGTTACGTACTTGCTGGAATATTCAATAAAAATCTTTTTTTAAACTTTTTTTTATATGGGTGTATTATTTAGATTTAAAAAATAAACCCTAACATATTTTTAAAACCTTTCCAAAAAAAAAGATTATTCTTACATTAACACTACATCTTTTTCTTCATGAATTTTTTCATAAAAAAGCCCCCAAAAATTACGTTGGTTTCCACAAAATGACTGAAATAATCTAAAACTTCCTTAATATATTTAGTTGACTACCTTGTATTTAGTTTTCCCTTAAATTAAAAACGTAATATTGTCAAAAGAGCCTGAACAAAATTTTATTTTCTTCTCTGGGATTGATAAATTCCGGGTGGTCTAAGGAGCTGTCTAGATTTTTCCGGGAACAACATAAACGGCCACAAACATGTCGAAGTTGTGAAACTAGAGGGGGGGAAAAGTTCTTATTTTTATATTATCAAGTTATATGGTTTTGGGTTCAAAAAATTTAGATAACCTGTTATTAATATCCACAACAAGCTGAACATCATTATAATTAGGGTTAGATAGCTCAGTAGTAGAGTATCGGGGGCCCTAAGACAATGTCTCGAGCACAATTCCATTTTTAAATGTGTCTTTTTAAATTAATTTAAAATTTAAAAATATAATGTATTAACAGGGTTTGGGAAAGAAGTTATTAAAAAATCACTTTTAAAAAAAAAATTTTCGAAACTTACCGAAAATTTTTTGTGTCAATTATTGCTATGGGAATATTTGTATTGTTTTAGCACTTTAATGCCCTGGGCGCCGATTGCAACTCATGGGCTGGGAGTTAAAGCGCCGGGGATTCAGCTACCTCTGGAAAAAAAATACCAGCATACACCCTATTCTTCAAAAAACATCGCGGCCTATGTATATGATTTTTAAAATCTATTTATATTTTAAATTTTATTGATTTACCTCCCGCAAAATTTTAGTTTTTTAAAAACTAAAAAAACCCAACAAAAGGTTATCCCAAAGTTTTTTTACCCCCTTTAAACTCAACATATTCTTATTTTATAAAATTGATAAACCATCCCACAAAATTTTCATTCATAAATAAATCAAAAACCCAACACAGTAATTATTATTTAAAAGTGGTTTTATTCACCCACTCAACTTAAAAGGTTTTACTTTTTAACTTCCATATTAATTTGAAAATACAATTAACTACTGTCCCAAAAACCCAAAAGTGTCTTTTTTTTTAAACTTTTATCTTGCATTATAGATAACTATAAAATATTAATTAAAAAAATTTTTTTTTATAAAACACTTATCTTATACCCCATGAAGTTTCTCAATTTATAAACTTTTAAAATATCCTAGTTACCAGGTTTAAAACTCTCGTCAAAATGTTCCGGCTCTGGGCCCAAGTTACAGAAAAAGCCAAACAAAATCGAAAAATTTCCCCCTTTTTTTTTCGAGTGCAAAATAAAACGAAGATTTTCATCTTAATCTCAGGTCAAAAAAGAAACATTATATTTATATCTTTTATTTTATTAAAATAATTTAAAGATTATACAGACCCTTTTAAATTTTCTGAAATTTTCGTGATTCGCCCCCCCCTTTTGGGGACAAATGAGGAAGCGTTTAAAAGTTCAATTAATGATACGGGGCATATATAGTAGCAAATACAAAATTAAATTTTTTCTTTTTTTAAAAACCTTTATTATTCTAGATACTGCATAGCTGTTGTTGCACAATAATACCCTTTAGTTCAAATGAATAAAATTTAAACCCAAAACATACGAATAAACCTTTAATACATTGAGGAACAAATTTTACGTTCTATATCCCCAAAAAAGTTTCTAATTTTAAATTTTTTTTGGGGCTTAAATAAAGAAACGTTTCGAGAAAGAATAATAATTTATTTTGATTTTTTGTTAAAATGGGGGGTTTTTTTATTTACAATTTTTAAATTTTTAAAAAAAAAATAGGAGCTTTTATTGTAATAGTTTTTAAACTGTTCCCAAATGGCTCATGAAGGATCACCCAACATGGAAAACTCTAAAAGCGATCAAATAATTTTTGAAAATAAAACCCGGTATTCACAAGAGAGTTTTTATTTAAATTATTTTTTATAAAGATGAAAAAAAATATTTTAACTAGGTAAAAAAAAAAACCGCCCTTAATATGTAAAACCCCCGGAAAAAACCCTTATTAAACATTTGAAATACATCATGTTTTCCTGGCAACAAAAAATTTTTTCATTGCTTTATTTTAACGAAAAAAAGAAAATTTAAGAAGATAAAAATTTTTAAAAAAATATAAACACAAATATTACATGCGATACTCTAATATAGTATTATCTACGATATTATGGGAGCCTCACATAAAAAAAATGAATAAAAAGACAATAAGGTAAATAATCACTCAAATACTCTGCCATCTATTCAAGATATTCCATGATTAAAAAAAAGTATTTCTGTAAATCTAACACATGGGTACCAATTTATTTTATTATATTTTTTAATAATTTGAGCAAGTTAAACTGAAACTGTACTTTCCTGGAAGTCCCCAATTGCTAAAAAACCCGGTCATCATTACAACTATAAGGATTACAACTCTTAGAGTGTTTGTTTAATATGAATAGTGATAGATCAAAAAGTGTTAAACCCACCCCCATTAAATACTAACTTAAAACTAACCCAAAAAATTTTTTAACAATTTTTAAAAATTTAAAATTTTATGGAACACTTTATCTTGCCAAATCCCAAAGTACACGGGTTTTAAACACTGTAAGTTCATGTGATCTTTTTTAAAACGAGATGGATTCTGAAAAAGTTATGAAGTTTTGTGATGCAAATGTAAAAAATGGGGCCCCCAAAGGAATCTTTTGGAAGAGTTGGCGTTCAGGGGATTCAAATCAGGGGGGAAAAAAAACCCTAAATTTTCAAACAGATCCAGATAATATAAAAAAAGTGTGAGGCCTTTTTTGGGAAACCGGTCTCGAACCCAAATTTTTTAAATTAATCAACCCTCACTTTCTAAATTACGAAAATTAAAACCCAAAACCCAATTTCAAATAAGTTCAAGAAAAAGAAAAAACCTTTATCAAAAATCCCAGTAACAAAAAATTTAATTTACGAAAACAAACTCAAATTTTAGATTTGATTTACTCTCGTTCGAAAATATTAATAATTTAAGAAAAATTCAAAATTTCAAACCTATCCCCTTTAAACCCGAAAAATATAAAAATTAAATTAAATTATCCAATGACCTAGACTTTTCCCAATAACTTTTGACCAATTTTCAAAAACCCCAGCCCAAAATTTAAAGTCATAGTTCACAACTTTTTAACTATTTTATCAATGAAAGAAAATCTTTTTTCGGGGTTTCAGACAATTCCAAAATTCAATGTTATGAGATATTAATACTGAAAGAGAAATATTTAGAATGGTGGATTGGAAAATGGAAGTTTTTCCCCCTAAAAAGCAATTTTTAAAAAAAGGAACTAAAATCTTTTTTCGGGAAGACTCTTCGAAAAAATTTGGGGGATTGGTTTCAAAAATTAAAAAAATTTTTAAATAAATCCGCGAGTAGAAATTCCCAAAATAAAAATAATTGTTTTTTTCATAATTCCTCTTCAAAATTTAAAAAATTTCTAAATTTTTAAATTTTAAACTTTTTTCCAAATTTAAAAATGAAAAAAAAAAAACTGCCAAAACATATAATGTTTGATTAAATTTAAGAGAAAATAAACCCAAAATTTTATTTTTACCACACTTCCTGTAATAACTGTTCTCATATTGCAAAAAAAAAAAAAATACCCCATCATATTACACCTTTTGGGTTTATAAAACTGATATATTTATCAATTTGTTTTTTTTAAGTTTTAAAAAAATTTTTTTAAAATATCTTTTCAAGAGCCCAAATAATGTAGACGAACTGTTGAGTCATGCAGGGGGAAAAAAGAGTAGCCGCAACACGCAGCTGAGAGAGGGGATACAATAGCAATCATTGCAGGATGAGTGCCAGTGGATACCCCCTTTTCCCCCTAATGTAATCCCTTTTCCCCCCCAACCCAAATCCCCCCAAACAAATTTTTGAATAATGTACTCCAAGTTCTATTTTGGGTCCCTCTTTGGGTGGGCACAAAAAACCCCTTTTTTTTACCAAGTGGTTAGCCCACTTTCTTTGAAATCCTCCTTTGATGGGCCCTACGTAATTAATTTTTCATTAATAAGTTCAACTACTCTTGTTTCAAAGCTATCAAACCCAAGAAAGACTTTTTAGTTTTGCGCAAAATTCCCCCAAAACATCAAAAAATGCCAAGAATGAATTTAATTTTATAAGTAATTAGTCATTGAGTTCAACATATTCTTTTTGATAGTTTTTTAAAAAATATTCACCAAAATTTTTTTTTTTTTTTTTCCCTGAACAAACACCACTGAAGTTTCGATATTATTATTCAAAACCTCTCTACGCATCAAATTGATTTCCTTTTAAAAATTCAAATTGTTTTGGTGACATAAAAAAAGGTTTTTTTTTGTAATAAATAAACAACTAAAAAAGACGCCCAAATTTTTTTCGAAATTAAAGTTCAAGTATATCAAAAATTTTCTTCGTAATTTTTTACTGGGGGAAAGTATGGAATAAGTTTGGGGGACTTGTCATCAGAGTGAAAAAAAATTTTTGTCTACACTAAAATACCAAAGTTTTATATATCATCTTTAAATATTTAATGGACCCCGCATATTTGAAAGATACTTTTATGAAGAAAAAAATTTGGTAAGAATATACAACATGTAAGCAATTCAAATTTTCTAACACCTAATTCAAGACTAAAAAATTACACCTTCATTCTTTGTTTTATTAAGACATTTTGTTTTGTTTGTTTAAAAAGTAAGCAAGAGGAAAAACCCCCCCTTTAAATTTATCTAACCTTATTAACCACTAGCAATTTTTAAAAGATAGGGGGTTTTTAAAAAAAAGGGAAATTTTAAAAAAAATTTTTATGACGTATATTATTTTGATTTAAAAAAAATCTAAAATCTTATTTATAAAACTCCAACAAAAAATTATTCTTACAATCGACCCAATAAGTACTTCGTTTTCCCAAAGTAAATGACGAAAAAAAAAAACTTCATTGTGTTTTCGTTTTACTGGGTTGTATAAAAAATTTTGCTTAAAAAAAAAATTGTCAATTTTGAGCCTAACCAAAAATTTTCTTTTTTTCTTCGGGGGTTGATAATTT